>JAQQPU010003894.1:42854-55707 GCA_029168905.1 Artemia sp. Kazakhstan ARC1039 | reverse complement strand
GTTTGGGACGCGGGTCAGTGGTGTGACCCTGTAAGCTTAGCCAGAGTCAACCCAGCTCTAAATGGGTACCTGGAGAAATCTGGGGAAGGTAAAACAGGAAGGGTTTGCGAAAGCATAGGTTGGCTGGCCCCCAGCCCCCCATTGCACTTCCTGGCTGAAGGGCCACGAAACGGAGATCAGCACCGCCGGTTTGGACCTTAAGGGTCTAGTGCCGCATCCTTTACCTTTTTTACCTTTATTCTCTTTGAGTGTAATCATCTCCGGAGATCTCAATCTCGTATATCCACCATCATAAGAGTTGAATTTTTTTGGTACTCCAAAGAAATTCAATTCCTTACTGTCATGACAACGCACGCATACGTTTCCGATAGTACTGCCACTTGTACTTATTTCATAGTTTAAATACTTCTCCTTGTCAGCATTCAATGCTACAATAACACTATCATGTGAACACACTTTCTTAAAATGCTTCATCTTCACTTTTTTAGAGATATTTTTTAGCTTTTTTAGCTTTATTTCATTTTTTAAGGTTAATTTAGACAAGGTTACGTGCGCGCACGTAACCTCGTCTAAATTAACCTTAAAAAATGAAATAAAGCTATGTCGGCTTTGCATGTCTCTCCTGATTGGTCCCTAAAAAACCAGTCTGGTTGAAAACGTGGAGTTTTCGTACTGCTCACTTTTTGCAATGTGTAGGAACCAGTGGGGAATCCCCGCTCTTTTGGAAAGGTGCCAAGTTTTCGTACTGCTCACTTTTTGCAATGTGTAGGAACCAGTGGGGGATCCCCGCTCGTTTGGAAAGGTGCCAAGGAAAGGCATGCAAATAGCATGTAGTTTCAAAACGTGTTTATTACTTACTTACAAATATTTTCATAATTTCTTGAATAAATTGTACTCTATGCTTGCCCCTGAGACACGATGTGGCTTTCCCACTATTGCTCTATGGCCGGTTATCGACACTACCTAGTTTATTGCATGTATTAAATCAGTATTTTTTACACAGTGGAACGATAAACACATAACTAATATCTCTAAAAAAGTGAAGATGAAGCATTTTAAGAAAGTGTGTTCACATGATAGTGTTATTGTAGCATTGAATGCTGACAAGGAGAAGTATTTAAACTATGAAATAAGTACAGGTGGTAGTACTATCGGATACGTATGCGTGCGTTGTCATGACAGTAAGGAATTGAATTTCTTTGGAGTACCAAAAAAATTCAACTCTTATGATGGTGGATATGCGAGATTGAGATCTCCGGAGATGATTACACTCAAAGAGAATGCCAACATAAAAATAATAGTTGATAAAGAGGGGCATCTTCTTGCTAGTGCTTGTGGTAACATGTTACCCAGTGTTAAACCATATCGTCAGCTTTCGGGTATTAGCATTCAAACGAAAGCAAAGACGAAAAGAAAGGCCTACTCTTCTACTAATATCATAAACCATATCCTGTCTACGTGCCGGAACTGTTACCTGTGTAAAAATAGTGTGATAATAGACAGTGAAATTGCTAGAAAAATAAAAAGGGCATTGGCGGAAAATATCACTAAGGAATATAAAGATGAATCGATGAAAAACAAAGTACCAGCAAACGTTACTGCCATTGATCAAACAGTCAATGAATCAAATAATACCAAAGACGAAAAGCATATTGACCCTGTCGATGACACACCTATAAAAATTGTGTATGAGTCAAAATGGAATAATGATTATTCTACTGATTACGAACTAAGAGAAGACAATAGCTATACTATCAAGAGAGTTCATGGTGAAGCATTTTATGGAACAGATTCAAAAAGTCCAAAGTTGTTCAATTCTACATGACATTATTTCATTAAAAATATATTATACCTTACATTGTTATGTGTTCATTATTTTTAGAGTAAGCTAGCATATCGAACGTTTAGAATGTCTATTAAAACATCGGAGATGTAAGAAAAGGATTTACATACATCATATATTGGATAGATAGGTTAACATAGAGAAAATCTAGGTATAAGAATGAATAAATTCTCTATCGACATCTATTGACAGATACTTGGGATAGCATTGACAAAATCAAAGTATAACAATTATTTATTTAACAGAAATCCTCGCTTTCAATTGAACGGAAAAAAATGTAAGAATTATTTATTTAACAGAAATCCTCGCTTTTTGAACGAACACCATGTAAAGAAAAAATCACACGGAATAAAACGACAGAGCCCCTCAAACCCCGTAAGGCTATTTTAAAAGGTATAACAATTATTTATTATCCTCGCTTTTTGAACGAACACCATGTAAAGAAAAAATCACACGGAATAAAACGACAGAGCCCCTCAAAACCCGTAAAGCTATTTTAAAAGGTATAACAATTATTTATTTAACAGAAATCTTCGTTTTCAATTGAACGGAAAAAATATAAGAATTATTTATTTAACAGAAATCCTCGCTTTTTGAACGAACACCATGTAAAAAAAAATCACACGGAATAAAACGACTGATAATTTCTTGAATGAAGTATCTGTACTGTATATCCAAGAGGTGAAATCAATAAAGAGTTTGTTACTTACTTACAAATATTTTCATAATTTCTTGAATTAAATTTCTACATCCTATATCTAAGTCATGAAAACAATTAAGAGTTTGTTACTTACTTAGAATTTTCTCATAATTTCTTGAACGAAATGTCTTTTTTGTTTATCCAGCAGGTGAATTCAAGAAAGAATTTGCTACTTACTTACAATTTTTTCATAATTTCTTTAATGAAATTTCTGTATTGTGTGTCCAAGAGGTGACCTCAAGAATGATTGTGTTACCTATTTACAATTCCTTCATAATTTCTTGAATGAAATTTCAGTATTGTGTATCCAATAGTTGATTTCAAGAAAGAAATTGTACTTGCTTACAATAGAACTATTCTAAAGAATAAAGACGGGTTAAGCTTAAGATATTTATTGCTTAAACGTATTAACAGATTTTTTTTTAGAAAAAAACACAACAACAAATGTTTACATAAAAAATAGTACTTAGAGTTCACTCTTAAACATCCACAAACGATGGTCCCATGATATAGAATAGTTTTTACCATGTCTTATGGATTTATCACGATCGGGTATGTTCTTAGGTATCCACTGTGCGAAGAACCTAACCTCGTCTTCAGGACGGTGATAACGCCCTTCAAATTTAGGACACTTAAACTCTTCTAGATTGAAAAGTGGAATCCTAGGGTCACACTTTTGAATTAAAACTTTATCTGTAGGTACATTGCCCTTTACGTAGAGCGCTTCAACCCCGAAAAAGCTGCAAATTTCACTGACTTCCTCCTGAACATCTCTCAGTTCCCGACCAGCATTATTAAATGGTGTAATTACTCTATCGTAAAATCCCAGTCTGTTTATATGACGTAATGTAGAACTCCACAAGCTTTTATCATACTCAAACATGTTATAGTTCACTATCCAATGATAACAATCAATTTCTTCGAGTTCCATAGACAATAATAAAAATGCACATTCAAATATAACACCACAAGATGATTTTTTCAAACTGATAAATTCTGTGTCATACAGTCCTATCATCTTGGAAGTTATTAATGTAGTTGTTAAGCAGAAAAATACTTCATCAAACTTTTATATCTTCGCTCAAGGTTGAATGGAGTTATGGCTAGGGGGATGATTCCTAAAACCATCTGAATTCATTGTGAGGAGGAGTCATAAAACCCCTGGAAGTCATTGCGGGGATGAGTCATTGAACTCTCGGTAACTAATAAATTCATTAAACTTCCCAAAAAAATCACACGGAATATCCTCGCTTTTTGAACGAACACCATGTAAAGAAAAAATCAAACGGCTTAAAACAACAGAGCCCCTCAAACCCCGTAAAGTAATTTTAAAAGGTATAACAATTATTTATTTAACAGAAATCCTCGCCTTCAATTGAACGGAAAAAATATAAGAATTATTTATCTAACAGAAATCCTCGCTTTTTGAACGAAAACCATGTAAAGAAAAAATCACTCGGCTTAAAACAACAGAGTCCCTCAAACCCCGTAAAGCCATTTTAAAAGGTATAACAATTATTTATTTAACAGAAATCCTCGCTTTCAATTGAACGGAAAAAATATAAGAATTATTTATTTAACAGAAATCCTCGCTTTTTTGAACGAACACCATGTAAAGAAAAAATCACACGGCTTAAAACAACAGAGTCCCTCAAACCCCGTAAAGCCATTTTAAAAGGTATAAGAATTATTTATTTAACAGAAATCCTCGCTTTCAATTGAACGGAAAAAATATAAGAATTATTTATTTAACAGAAATCCTCGCTTTTTTGAACGGACACCATGTAAAGAAAAAATCACACGGCTTAGAACAACAGAGCCCCTCAAACCCCGTAAAGCCATTTTAAAAGGTATAACAATTATTTATTTAACAGAAATCCTCGCTTTTTGAACGAACACCATGTAAAGAAAAAATAAACGGCTTAGAACAACAGAGCCCCTCAAACCCCGTAAAGCCACTTTAAAAGGTATAACAATTATTTATTTAACAGAAATCCTCGCCTTCAAATGAACGGAAAAAATATAAGAATTATTTATCTAACAGAAATCCTCGCTTTTTGAACGAATACCAAGTAAAGAAAAAATCACACGGCTTAAAACAACAGAGTCCCTCAAACCCCGTAAAGCCATTTTAAAAGGTATAACAATTATTTATTTAACAGAAATCCTCGCTTTCAATTGAACGGAAAAAATATAAGAATTATTTATTTAACAGAAATTCTCGCTTTTTTGAACGAACACCATGTAAAGAAAAAATCACACTGGCTTAAAACAACACAGTCCTTCAAACCCCGTAAAGCCATTTTAAAAGGTATAACAATTATTTATTTAACAGAAATCCTCGCTTTTTGAACGAACACCATGTAAAGAAAAAATCACACGGCTTAAAACAACAGAGTCCCTCAAACCCCGTAAAGCCATTTTAAAAGGTATAACAATTATTTATTTAACAGAAATCCTCGCTTTCAATTGAACGGAAAAAATATAAGAATTATTTATTTAACAGAAATCCTCGCTTTTTGAACGAACACCATGTAAAGAAAAAATACATTTCCGATTCGTCGTTAGGCATTTTTCAAATTTATAACAAATTACCTGAGTTAACAACTCCTTCGGGCCTCCAAAATTGACCCCTCCCCTCCCTGCTCTCAGAAATGGGGGGGGGGTGAATGGAACCTTAGATCCTATTTTAAATTGACAATACTTATCAAACATCACTTGTGTATTATACAGATCATATATCTCATTACCCCTTTTTAAATGTTAATCAAATAATTCTGATTATAATGTCCGATTTTTTGTCAGCTTTTCAAAATGTTTGTATTTGGAACTCTGTCAGTTAACACTAAGCTGTAAATTGGGAAATCCTTTCGCAATAACAATAGGCTTAGCAGCGATTAAATCTCATTGTCGGCGACAATTCAATCAGATCACAGTAGTGAAAATGGAGTACCTTTTCGCAAATTGAGTTAGCTTCTATTTCATAGACAAAATATTTGAATTCCTTTTATTCAAATCACCTATAAAGTTATAAAAAAATATATGAACTAGAAATCTGGTCTGTAAATTGTGTCAGAAAAACTTGTCCTTAATCAACGTAAAGACCCACAATAGCATAGGAAGGAACGTAAAGTACGCGCTGGTTTTAAAATACAGGTTTATCATAATTACCCCTTTTTGGAAATGCTAAACAAAAAAAAACCTGTCTGTACGTCAGAAAAACTTGTCCTTAATCAGCGTCGTAGAAATGTTTACCTATAGGACTGGTATTGCGTAAATCTCTTGGCAAAGGTGTAATGCCACTGTAGAAATGTTTACCTATAGGACCGGTATTGCGTAAATCTCTTTGAAAGGTGTAATGCCCCTGTAGAAATGTTTACCTATAGGACCGGTATTGCGTAAATCTCTTTGAAAGGTGTAATGCCCCTGTAGAAATGTTTACCTACCAGAAAAACCTGTTTGGTACGGAGGGGCCATAGAATTCAATAGATGGCTACTACTCACACTTAATTTGGCTCAGAATCAGTATATCATGAGTGTGAGTTGTAGTTGGAGCAAAAAGTTTGGATTCTTCTTACCACTGGTCCACTAGTGTAAAATTTGTAGTACGCTTTCTTTTGTGGCACTTTTGACCAAACTGTGGTGCTGGTTTCTGGTTTCTTGGGTATGGTACTTTTGGTTGTCTGACGTAAATCTTAAGTAGGTTTTGTAGACAGCCACATTAAAGTGCACAATACTAATAGTTTCTGTTCATTAAAGTATTTTTTTTCCAGACTTTGAAGGGAATTGAAAATCCAATTGAATTTTTTATTATCTAGATTCTTCAATCTGTTTGTTATGATCTAGATTTTATAATAAAATTAGACCTTTTGAAATGAATGTGACAGGCTGGTTCGTTTGAATGCTCTTTTTAGTACCTTAAGTCAAGGCCGTATCCAGAGGGGGGTTAGGGGGGTTTGACCCCTCCCCCGGAAATGTTTGTCTGACTCGTAAACACGTAACAACAATGGTTATAAAAAAATTTTGTATGCGTTTTTGAGTTTTTTTGTGTGACCCCCCCCCCCCAAAAAAAAGAAAGAAAAAATCTTTGAGTAAAACCCCCTACGAAAATAAATCCTGGGTACGGCCTTACCTTAAGTTGTAGGTGATCATTTTGGAAATGATGTATGACGGGATATCTTTTGTGGGAGGAGGGGAGGCTATGCTTTTAGAAGTTAGCTATTAGATCTAGATTCCTAGAACTATCTCCAATACGAGCTCTAAAACTTATCTTTGAAGAACAGAAGAATGTTCAGGCATGTCTGAGGTTCAGAGTCATTGTCAAATTTTTTTTATCCTTAGAAGAGACATTTGAGTATAATGTTCTTCTTATTCTTCACTAAAACAGCAGCTGGGATCTCTTTTATAGTTCCCTTTTGCCTTTATTTGCCATATTTTTTATTTCTTTTTTTTTTGTGTGCGTGTGTGCATATAGAGCGTGTAATTTATATATTATGTCACCGTGATATTTTCCTGTTGTATGTAAGCGCCAATTACTTCAATCCACACCCTACAGGAAAAGTAAAAAATGGTTGGATATCTTAAACACATACTGCACTTTTCTAACAAGGTTGTCTGTTTTGTTTCGTCATCTTGGAAGGATCACAGATCTAAAATCAACGATTTAAATCAAAGCACGAACTTCCATGTATCCAGGAAGATTAGGGGTTTTGAACCCCTCCCCCCCCCCGAAATGTTTGCCCGACTTGGAAAAACGTAACAAAAATGAATATTGCCATTTT
Source organism: Artemia sp. Kazakhstan ARC1039 (assembly GCA_029168905.1). Lineage (NCBI taxonomy): Eukaryota > Metazoa > Arthropoda > Branchiopoda > Anostraca > Artemiidae > Artemia > Artemia sp. Kazakhstan ARC1039. Next base: position 48,383 of record JAQQPU010003894.1, on the reverse strand, counting down.
AAAAGTTTTTTTTTCCTGTAGGGTGTTGATAAAAAATTGGAAGTCCCGCTTGATTTCCCTGTCAACTACCACCATGAGCTACACACTTTCATTATATTAATGTGTTTTACCTCTATTTACCTTGTCTTTTAAATGTTTTATCTCTACCCGTGTGGTTTATTTTCCTCGTGAAGGTTTTTTTTTTCAATCTCTTTGCTTGTTAATGATTTTCTTTCTTGTTGGTCTCTAGCGTAATTACAAAATCTAATTAACGAAATAGTAACCTTTCCATTATTTCTGAAAATCTTCTCGCAAGAACTTGCGCATGCATTATTTTTTCTTCTTTTTTGATGCGGGGACAGTGTAGAAAAGAGCCTAAAAGCAAGGCAAATTATTGGGAAAATATTGGAAATTGCAAGAAAACTTTCAAAACCAATATGATTTCAGGTAGGGTTCCCCTTCCCTATCTGTGTGCCCCCTACCATCATTTTTTTGAAGGTTTTTTTTATGTCTGTTTTTCTTTTAAGTCAGGACCTACGGGAAAAATCAAAGGGAACAGTTCCGCTCTCTAGGGCTATAATGAAAGAAAGGTTGAGGTGGTTTGGGCACGTTGTGCGGATAAAGGATGACAGATTGTCGAAGATTGTTCTTTTTGGCCAACCGTCTAGGGCTAAACGGAAAGCAGGTCGTCCTCGTCTGGGGTGAGAGGACGTCATAAAGAAAGATTTAAAGGAAATGGGAACTTCATGGCGGGTGTAAAAAGGGAGGCTTTGAATAGATTGGGATGGAGGAGGAGCGTGCTTAGCTGTGTTGGCCTCAGGCGGCTTGGTGCTGCGGTGAGTTGCTAGTAGTAGTAGTAGTAGTAGTTAGTTTGTCCAGTCGTCCAGTTTGTCCAGTCGTCCAGTTTGTCCAGTTGTGCATACTTAAAAAGGAATGCCCTGCATCCACAAAACTAAAATAGGACATACTAAGTTGAGCTACAAGGAATATTATAAATATATCATGAATGTCAATAATCTTAGCTACTTTTTTGATTTTCCATTGTGAAGTTAAATTTGCTCAATGTTTGATTTTTCAGTGGCGAGGATTAAAAAGAAACAAAATCCATGAGTCTTCATTGGGTTTGATGCCCCAGGTTGATGACTATGTGAATAATATGAGTGACTGGATCCTTAAAGCTTATTTTCTAAATCCGCTTGTGTTGCTAACCTACATCAGTGGATCAACTTCGATTTTTCAGAACTTCTTTCTGGCTGGCAGTCTTTATGGTACTGTTAAAGGTAAGACAGCTTTTAATTGAAAAAAAAAAATCAAATAAAGTTTTTTACATAGATTCTCCTAGGATGAGTGTAGTAAATAGTTCCCCACTTATTTGAACCTATTTGGCTCCACCAGTGCCTTCACTGGCAATATTAATGCCAAGAATATTTGTCTTAAACAGAAGAAGTCGTAGAAAGCAACTAGAAACGGATAGAAGTTCACCATCTCTAAAGGCGTGTAGATTTCCAAGAAGTTATTTCAAACGCCATCAACGGCTTGTTTTAGACAAGGCTTATAAATCTCGTTGGAAATCGTTTCATTTCCATGCTCGTTAGAAATCTTTAAAATTTTTGAAATTTTGAAATAATCATTTACAGCGCTAATTAGTCGGACTGTTGTTTAACCGCGTTAAACTCCTTTACTCCCAGTTACATATTAAGGAGGTGAATAGGCAGGCAGCGCTTCAAACAAAAAGCTTCCAAATTCTAGCCAGCTTCCTGCTAAAACTCCAGCCAAGGTCTGGAATTGTCTTGCAAATTGGATAAATATCCAAGATACTTGAAAAATATGACATATCCAACTTTCAATTAATCATCCCGTCAATGGAATAAAGATTTTACTGTACGTCTTTATCGCTATTTTGAAGCGTCTTTATCGCTTCACTGGCAATATTACTGCTTGCAACAATAATGATTCCAAGGGATTTTATGTGTTGATGTGTGATGGGATTTTATGTATTTTGATGTGTGTATTTGGGAATTTCAAACTTAAGAAATGTTTTGTTAAATCATAACTTGAAATTTTGAAGAAGCATGGTTACGCCCCATGCGATTTTTAGAATTGGAAATAAGTAAAATGATGGAACTTAGTCTGTCAAACATATCAAATAGTGCTGCTCCGCTGTTTCAGCTAGGCAGAATTAGGGACTAAGAGTCAGTTGATAGTAGGTATTTGCGTAAATGTTAGCAGTGGTGGATCCAGGAGGGTCCGCTCCCCCCTCCAAGATTTTTCTGGCGCCCTCATTCCTTATTTTTTTTTACTCTTTTTTGATAATAAATTTGTCAATTGGGACAATTATTGTCAACAAGTTAGGTTCCATTTGGTACTCTTGCACTCACCATATTTGAAATTCTGCTGTCAACAAGACTGATGTAGAGTTATCGTATCTCTAGTCTGGTTGGCTAGATATATTTGGCAAAAGTGGTTGGTGTTGGGATATATTATGTCATCCTCTCCCTCCGGCTTGAATTCCTTGCTTGAATTCTTGCAGATTAATTTTGCAACCATGATTAGAATCTATTAAAAGTCCCCAAAAAATAGAATCACTGAGAAAAATAATAAGCAGAAAAGTTGACTTAAGATGCCTTCTTACAATAGCTATGGGCCAGGGTATTGCCTGAAAAATGCAAAGGTTGAAACCCCAAACTGCCAACTATAATGGGTGAAACCCACATCATGGAAGTGACAAAACAACTAGTCATGACAAGGCTGAAGACTCCTACACCACCTGAGGAGAGCATGAGCAATATTTTGGGCGGGCGAGGGTGGACAGAATGGAGGCACATTCACAAAGACCGAGAGCCTGAACACCGCCCGAGTGAAAGGAGACAACTAAGAATCCTTGGAACCTACTTCATGCCTGTAGAAGAGGTTGCGAATTTGTGTTTTTGTTTGTTTATTTATAAATTCAACAGAATATGTGTATTCTAACAATGTCTCACTATGTGTGCCCTGAAAATGCTCCAATTCGAGCATGTGTTCTAACGCTTTTGTGCTTACCCATTCAAAAAACCTAATTTATCTGTTCATCGACTCTGAAGTCTAAAAATATAACATATTTAGGACAAACCAACGGAAGAAGTCGTTTATAACTAATATTGCAGTGTGCTATTTGTTTGTATAAAATGTTCTTTTCTGTCTTGAATTGTTATTTTCGTTTCTTTTCAGGTTCTATAATATTATCATCAACTTTCTTGGCATTAATAGCCTATCAAAACCTGTATGCAGTTCCCATTTTAATCCCTTCGACTCTGTATATCATATCAAAGAAGCATCATCAACAAAAAGAAATTAAGCAATCAGTCATCTGGCTTGAAGTTCTTTCCAACTCTACTGTCTTTATTGCTGTGCTTGGATCTCTTTTATTCTATTCCTTTGAGATGACAGGAACATGGGAATTTTTGGATGCTACATACGGTTTTGTGTAAGATTTTTTTTTTTTTTTTTTTTTTTTTTTTTTTTTTTTTTTTTTTTTTTTAATTGGACAGGTAACTTACCAGGGATTGTGGAAACAACAAAATGGATGCAAAAAGGATACAACAAAAATGCATAGAAATACAAAAGCAGATGACAGAGAATTTAAGACCTGAAATATAAAAGAAATATTGAAACTCCTCGGTTACAAAAGATTGCTAGCTTAAACTTAGTTTTCACTCTCAACACTTTTGAACACAGATGTCTGAGGAGCATATTGGGGTTAGAACTCAGCGACCGAATCCCCAATACGATCATCCGCCAATGATGTGACCGCAAGTACGACATCGCATCTATCATTCGACGCCACCGCCTGTCCTGGTTCGGCCATATTTGCCGAAAACCGGCCGAGACTTTCACAAATTAAAGCCTACTCTGCAAACCAGCACTTGATTGGAGGAAACGACATGGAGGACAAGCAAAAACTTGGCTGTACACCTTCAAATCTGACCTTGGGCCGATTGGCAGATTTCGGATACCTGGTCGCAGATGGGACCCTTCATGGATCGAAATTACCGCCCCATTAACCCAAGACCGTAACCTTTGGAATTCAAAAGTCTGCCGGATCCTGTCGCCAGGAAGAGATACATAGCTTATGTTCTAATCCGAGTACAAGTAAGTAAGTACATGCATTGAGTCTGGCATCTTTGACTTAAATCCTAGTCATAGCTGTCCTCTATTGCGAAAAGGTCTGAGTTTATTTGATGGTATATGCAAACTTCATAATCATCTATACCTACCTAAGTCTTCAAAAGGCAAAAACAAATTTGTTTTTCGTTGGGTCATGTTTCTTAGGCTCCACAAATTCCTGCAAAACTTTTCCAAAATAGTTTATGTACACCAAATAATTAGTGCATAGGGACGTATGAAGGGGAAAATACTAAGGCCTTAAAATCTTGATTTTTTCAAATTTTTGGGTGGTACTTATTTAAATTGTCAAATAATTGTTTCGTTGTTGTCCCCCCAGGAAATACACCTACATATGTGCCTGACAGAATTTATCCAAGGTTGCAAAGTGATAGTGACCTGTTTCAAAAGCAACTGAATCGAATTATAAATTAGCATAGATTTTCACTTGTCTACTCTCAGGGTCTTTAGTTTCCTAATCAGGGTATGAAAACTTAGAACTGAGGGTTGCTGAGTATTTATTTCCCCTTGACATTAGATTTATTTTTCAATAACCCTTATGTGTAAATTAAATAAAAAAAACAAGTTTTTTTAACTGAAAGTAAGGAGCGACATTAAAACTTAAAACGAACAGAAATTATTCAGTATATGAATGGGACTATTCCCTCCTCAACGCCTCGCTCTTTACGCTAAAGTTTGACTCTGTCTTACAACTTTATTTTTTAAAACAATAAAAAACTTTTGCGTAAAGAGCGAGGCGTTGAGGAGGGGACATCCCCTTTCATATACGGAATAATTTCTGTTCGTTTTAAGTTTTAATGCCGCTCCTTACTTTCAGTTAAAAAAAACTTGTTTTTTTTTATTTAATTTCTGATCGTTTTTTAGTTAATGCAGTTTTTATTTTGGCTCACCGTCATTGAATAAGTGAAGCAAAATTAAGGGGCTGTCCCCTCCTCAACGCCTTGCTCTTTACGCTAAATTTTGTTATTGTAAAAAAAAATAGAGTTGTGAGAAATACGGAATAATTTCTTTCATATACGGAATAATTTCTGTTCGTTTTAAGTTTTAATGTCGCTCCTTACTTTTAGTTAAAAAACTTGTTTTTTTTTAAATTGAATTTCTGATCGTTTTTTAGTTAATGCAGCTTTTATTTTGGCTCACCGTCATTGAATAAGTAAAACAAAATTTGCATATTAATTTTACTTTTCTTGTGCTAAATGGCTTTCCAATAAACCAAAACCAATACTATACAGAAATACCAATACAGAAATTATTAGTAGACTAAGAAGTACTATTTTGCCCAGACATATAGCCAAACAGGTTTTTTCTGGTAGTTAATTCTACAGGTCATTACACTCTTTGCCAAGAGGAACGTGTATATTACACTCTTTGCCAAGAGGAACGTGTATA
>JAQQPU010003894.1:18012-35098 GCA_029168905.1 Artemia sp. Kazakhstan ARC1039 | reverse complement strand
CCCCCACTACCAGAAAAAATCCCCCCTGAAAACGTCTTTATACTTCCCAATAACCAATACCATATGTTAACATTGGGTAAAGTTCATAACTTTCAGCCCTCCCCCCGGGGACTTTGGGGAATTAAGTCATCCTAAAATACATAGTTATCATATTTTCGACCATGCTGAACAAAATGGCTATCTCAAAATTTTGATCGGGTGACTTTGGGAAAAAAATGTGTGTTGGAGGGGGCCTAGTTGCCCTCCATTCTTTTGGTCACCTAAAAAGGGAACTTGAACTTTTAATTTCCGTTCCAATGAGCCCACCCATGATATTCTAGGACCACTGGGTTGATACGATCACCCCTGGAAAAAAACAACAACAAAAAAACAAAAAAAAAACAACAAATAAACACGCATCCGTGATCTGTCTTCTGGCAAAAAATGGAAAATTCCACATTTTTATAGATAGGAGCTTGAAACCTCTGCAGTAGGGTTCTCTGATACGCTGAATATGATGGTGTGATTTTCATTAAGGTTCTATAACTTTTAGGGGGTCTTTCCACCTTTTATCAAAAATCAGCCAAATTTTCTCAGGCGCATAACTTTTGATGGGTTCGATTAAACTTGATAAAACTTATATATTTGAAATCAGAATTAAAATCTGATTCTTTTGATGTATCTATTGGTATCAAAATTCCGTTTTTTAGAGTTTCGGTTACTATTGAGCCGGGTCGCTCCTTTCTTACAGTTAAAATCACTGCTTTGTGTTTTTTTTATCTATATAACTTGACCAAACCCTTTACTTGTAAATAGCCTTGAATTCCACAGGAATGTGACAAGTATCCTGTGATGACTAGTGACTTGTAGTACACTTGACTAATATTTATCACATCATTTAATGGTGTTTCCTTAAAATATCAATGTCATCAAAATAAAGTTTGGTTGATTGAATTGATTAAGTGGAAATTTATACAACCATATATTTCTTAAAATCTTAGCAAAGAAGGTATTTCAGTTTGCAATGACAAAATCTCCATATGCAGTTGTGAAGTTTTTGTTGCAGTTTGTGCCAACTTAAAAAAAAGCAACATGGATGAAAAATCGGCAAAAAATAAGCTAAACACTTAATCTAAATCTAGAAATATGAACCTTCCAACCCCGTAATTTTCACCTCAAATTTGAGCGAAAACAAGGTCTTGCTTTGAACTAAAATTTTCTTATAATAGAAAGAATTTTCTATTCAATCACAAAGAATAGGATGAACACAAAGTAGGATTCTAACAAAAATGTGTAGTCCGTTTTAAAGTGGTTGGGAGGACATATCGTAAGATTTAAGGAGATTCAGAAGAGGTATCAGTTTGAAACATATGACTAAGTTAAACAGAGATGCTTTACAGTTAAATACCCCTGCGTTCATCGGCTGTTGAATAAGTGTAATTTTCTTGCTCTATTAACCGTAGTTCGAGCATCAAAATGAATTTTTTACAAAAAAAAAAAAAAAAAATAATAATCAAAATAATCTTGCAACCCAAGAGAAACTTTAAATTTAACCGAAAATATTGTTAGCTTCTGCTGATATATCAATATATCAATAATTTTCTATCTTTAAAAGGAGGAATTGTATCTTGTTGAGCTCTGAAGCCCAAGCAGCAAGTGAGTACTTCAGATGCCAAGTTAATTAAGTAAATAAAGCAAGAGCCAGAGAAAAATTTACAAACAAGTTTCTTTGTTAAGGAGGCGCGAGACGGTCAATCATTTTGATGAAAAGGTTCTGTCAATCGATTGATTCAAGCATGATTGGCCGTCTAGGAACCTCTTTGACGTTTGAGTCAAGCGTTGACGATGATTGATAGAACGTTTGAGTGGCTCAAGCGGTTGACGATGGTGATTGGCTGTCTAAACTAGTTATGTTCAAGCATTGCGTCAGTCACGCGCCGACTACAATGGAGGACACATCGAAAGTAAGCAAAAATGCGGAACGTGAGTTTATCTGATTATTAATAGAGTTTTACCGGGATCATCCTGAGTTATGGAAAGTTAAAAGTAAAGACTATTATGACCGAAATAAGAAAAGTGCGGCATTTGACTGAATATTGCGGACGGTAAAGACATTGAAACCAGATTATACAGTTTCCGAACTAAAAGAGAAAATTAAAGTTTTAAGAAAAAATTTCGACCGTGAGTACAAGGCGACCGAGTAGAAAAAGAAGTTGTAAACCAACGACATTTCCTATTTGTTTTTGCTTGAGCGCAACCAAGGTACATGCAAGAAAAGCCAAATCAGTATTAGACTGCATTTTACACACGGTAGACACTTCACTACCCGACTCTGAACTGAAACTAAACATCTAGCCGTGGGTTAAAATTAAACTTGAAATTAGCTTTGGTCAAGATTGAAGAGTCGATTGAAGGTTGATTAAAGTGCACGTCAATCGATTGACGGAAGTTTTTGATCAAAATGATTGACCGTCTCGGGTCTCCTTTATTTTGAATCTTTAGACGGCGAAAAAATTTCCTGATTTTTTTTTTATGCTAGTTAATTAGTAGACATGCGTGTGAGCTCAACGGAGTATGGTGTTTATTAGATTGGCTTCTCAAATGAAGTTTGCGCTTTGTGGCTAAAGTGTTTTTTTCTTTCTTTATTTTGTCAATTTAAAGTATTCACTCATATTTTTACGGAGTTTCCTTACGAAAATATAAGGTAATTTTAGTTTGAAGCTAAGTTCTGAAAAAAAGGTGGTATTAGTTGGTCAGGCATCTAAAAGGCCAAAATGTCAAAAAAAAAAATGATATATATATTTTTTTTTTGTATGTACTGATGTTACAGTGAATGTTCGATATTCCTGAATGTCGACATTCAAAGGTAAATGTCCGAAATACCTTTTTTCTTTTTGGATTATCTCGGCGTTGCCAATCAACTTTTTCAGTTTAACGAAGGTTTGATGATGACTTGTTAGGTTGGGTTAGGTTAGGTTTTTAACCCATTTCTGATATTTATAACCAAATTTAACCTAATCTAACCTAACTTTAATTTTTACCCTCATAGCATGTATAAGACTGAAAAATCTGACTCGCAAAGCTAATTGAATCCAGTCAGAGAAAAGTGAATTTCAGACATTCACCGTTAAATATGGACATTAACCAGATTTCGGACATTCACGGTAATACTGATATTAAATAAGACACGTTTACAGTTTTACCATTTATAAACAGCGGCAAACCGCTTTATTTTAAATCAAATAGATTTAATCCCATTCAACAGTAGAATTCAACTGCCCCCCGAGCCGTTCCCGAGATATAGGAGATACTCCATTTTGAAAACCTTAATGTACATAACTTTTGATTTAATTCCACCTTGTGTCACCAAATCATAGTTCTCTTAGCTAAACTTTTATTCTACATTTGAATATAGAGTATATATGTTTCTATAGTACCCCCCTCCTCCTATGTGCAAATATATAGCCTAAATTATGTATTTCCCGTCTATTCTGTCACTTGTCTTTGTCTTGTCTCATGCTAAGATCAAAGAAACTAACGAAGAAACCGGTTTGTTCTCGAGTTTTACACAGTGTAAACTTGAGTGAGTGGCGCATAATGCACAAGTATTCCTCCCCCCTTCCCTACGGAAATAAAAAAAAAAACTCAAATAAACGCCGGCCACCAATATTCGATTAAAATCCACCCTGTCTCCCCAAGTCATAGTTCTCTTAGCTACACTTTTAATCTACATTTGAATATAGAGTATATCTGTTTCTATACGAAGAAACAGATGGAGTAGGAGGAGGAGTATATCCTCCTCCTCTTATGGACAACTTAAGTGACGTCTCTGGTTATAGTCTCCTTGAAAAACCTAAGAAACTGAGAATTAAATTTGGCTGTCTATAAAGGGGGCAGAATAGTTAATGACATAAGGCTCGTATGCAAGCATTTATTAATTATTAGAAAACTAGAAATAGTAGAAACAGTGGTAAACCGTGTGAACCATTTTTTTATGTGCTTTTGCTTTCTTTTTTAGGTTGAAAGTCCCTGATCTTCGTCCAAATATTGGTCTCTTTTGGTATTTCTTCATTGAAATGTTTGAGCATTTTGAAAGCTTTTTCCTCTGTGTTTTTCAAATCAACGCTATTGTTTACGTCCTACCACTAACAATGAGGTTCCACAGGGATCCTCCACTTCTCATCTATATTGTTATAAGTTTATTGGCCATCTACAAATCATACCCTTCTATCGCAGACGTTGGGTTTTATATGTCTTTATTACCTCTTTGGCGATTTACTTTTAAGCGTAAGTAAAAGTTCAAATAGGGATAAATTATTTAAGCGTAAGTAAACACCATTGTCAAATTAATATGTTTTGTAAAAAATAATAATGCTGTGAACATTGTGATATTCAAGCCCAGTGTTGTTAGGTGTCTGGTTTAAAATTGCGCCGCCATAAAAAGTGAAAATGCGCCGAAAGCGTCATTTTCTAGAGAAAATGCGCAGAATGAACACTTTTCCCCACAAAAAAAGCGACAATTTGAAAAATTCAATGAGCAACCGCCTCAAAAAAGCGCCCAAATGGCGCAAATGCGTCCCATCTGGCAACTCTGTTTAAACCTAATTTTGAACTTCAGGTACATAGTCAAAACCTTTTCACTTTATGCTAAAGTGTGTATTTAAATATGTAACATATGTTGCTGTAAATTATAATATTAAAATATACCAGAAGGGAATTTTTTGTAATATATTACTCTACTAGGTTGTTATTTTCCTATTCAGGCAAATTTAACAAGAAACTTTATCGCTTCTAGCCAATGTTGAGATAATGAAATTTAACAGTTTTGTAATTTAACGAACGAAAGTAATAATGTTGTCAATAGGCTAATCGGGTTATTCAAGTCGAATTTTGAATTAGATAGCTTCTTATTCCTGCAAAGTTAATAAAAAAAATTCAAGCGCCTCTAGCTAATTTTGGAGACCTAAATTCAGCAGTATTTCTATATAATAAGCCAAAAAATTGGCATGATGTCAATAAGCTAATCTGGGTACTCATTAAGATTTTCAACTCAAAATAGTAAGATATATACGTTATACGACAGAGCATATTTAGATTCATAGAATATATTATTATGGACTTATCATAATATGTTATTATGATATAATATAATTATTATGATTATAATATGGGATCTTCCTCATCTGAAAAATTATTGAGGTCCTTCGGCCCTAACAGTATTATAACATAGTATAACATAGTATTATTTTTGTTGTTATAAAGTAAAAGTTGAAACAAATTTAGCTTGTTTTTTGACAAACATGATTGCTGTCGTGATTAATTGCGTAAACGTGTGTTTTTTGTATCGTGTATTTTTTTTTGTATACATGTATCTATTTTGTTTATTTGTTTTTGGTTTTCTTATAAAAAACAAGAAAAGTATAAAAAAACTATTCCCTGCCATTTATTTCCAAAAAGGTGTATCTATCTGTAGTAGCTACTAAAAATGGTTGCAATTTCGATTAATTAACTATAACTTTATGCTCCAAACCAAAGAGTATGGTATACTGATAAGACCAAGCTCTTAAAGAAAAATATTATCACCTAATTCTTTGCCTTATGACCTGAGCTTTGGTATGTAATACTCATCTTCTGCTAAACTACCTAACTGGCAATGGTGGATCCAGGGGGGATGGGGTGGGGCACTGGGCCCCCTTAAGATTTTCTCTTGCGCCCTCATTTTTTGTTTTTTCTGTTTTTCAATCTTTTTTTAAAATACATTTGTTGATTTTGTCCATTATTGGTATCCTTGTCACATTGGCACCCTCCCAATGTTTTGCTTATTGGCACCCTTGTCACATTGCCCCCTCCCCAAGACTTTGCTCTAGATCTGCCCCTGCTAACTGGACTATCTAGAATTTTTGAGTTATCCTATTGCTGTTTTTATTTTTAAATTTTAATTTTACTATAAAATTACTTGTTATATTACTTGTAAGGTAAGATTTTATAGAAATTTTACCTTTTAACCAACTCGATAACGCCATATTATATGGGATGGTTGAAGTTTTAAGTCCCTCGAGATCCATGGTCCTTAGGTCAGAAGCATAGGTAGATTTTCCAGTGCCCGGGGTAACGTAAGTTTTTGTGTGCCCCTTCCCCTTTAATGACATGAGCCATAAATATGTGGCGTATGTATTATATAAATGTAGCCTCGGCGCAAGTGTACCCCTTGCCCCAAAGACTTCGATTATCCTTCGATATTTGAACTCTCCGATATTTCAGTGACAAAATAAATACCCAATGTAAAGAAATACCCTAAATGAAAGATTTTATATCCTAACCTTCAAACAAATATTTGCATAAAATATAAATAAAACGGTTTTGAAGTCAGTTAGAATAGCCCCACACCAAAATCTGTTCAAATAATTTCTTCTTACTTAAAAGCATGGGCCAAGACCTACAAATCCTGAATTTTTTTATATACCAGCGTCACCTAAAGATAATCCTCCTCAGAAGCAAGCTTACACTCTTTCAAGATCTTGAGCAAATAAGCGTGATGGCCCTATTTGGCCAATCTGAAACAATCGTAATAACAACTGACAATGTATCTTCTTTGTCAATTTTATTTTTTTTTTTTGAGAAATTCAACATCAGAAACACTCATTTCATAAACATAAATTTTTAAACGTGTATTGGATAAACTATTTTTCATTCTGAACCATATCAACTGTTGCGTAATCAAAGATACTGAAGTATGGTGCTTACCACCATGTAACTCCCATCACTGAAAATAATTCTAATGGATCTCCAAGATGCTTTCCATGCTTTTTCCTACCAAGTTTAGGAAGCAAAGTCAACTAAAAAAACATTCTGTGTAATATGTAACACAGTCTTATTATATGGACTGTCCAAACTCAAAAGATAGCGATTCGGCCAAGACTGGTCCTAAACGCATAACTGCTTCTTTTTTTGAAAGTAAGTTTTTTGCATATCAACTCAAAACATTATTTTATATTTTATCTAGTACAGTGTTACTTGACTATTAAAACTTTTCAAACTCAAAAGCTATCAATTCTGGTGTCACCAATAAAAAAAACCGCATTTGGCTCTTTTTATGTAAATGTGTTTTATATATATTAACTCAAAATATGCTTTTCTCCTTTTTCATACCAAGTTTAGAAAACAAATTAGCTAAAACTCAAACAGTATCTGACTGTTGCTGGATTGGCCACAAGCGATTGTCCGAAAGCGGTATCTGTCTTTTTTCCGAAAACGAATTTTTTACTATAAACCCAAACAAGGTATTTTGTATAAAATCTAGCACAGTCTTATGTTTTTGACTGTTAATATTGCTAAAAATCAGTTAATAATTTATTTGTCGTCAATCAAAAGATGATATCGACCTTTATCAAAAAACGGTTTTTACATGTCAAAATATTTTTGTGCAATAGATATTGCACAGTTTTGTGTCGTTGACTTCCCAAACTCTAGCCGTTGTTATGTACAAAATAAAAGGTATCAAATCAGCTGCCGCCAATCAAAAAGAGGTATCTGCCTACCGTCTAAAATTAAGCTTTTAATTGTTAACTGAAAAAGCTGGTGCTGCCTTATATGCAGTGTCTTCATGAATGATTGAGGTATGCATGAGTCAATTGGATGGTGCCTAGAAAAACTCAAATCCCAGAGATTAAAAGGGCGGCATGCGCAAATCATTCTATTGGAAAAGGATTCCAAAAAATCAATTTTTAGCACGTAATATGTCTTAGTTGAGAGAAACTTTGTTCCTTAGGTCTACCCTCTTTTAAAATTTGATTTTAACGTATACTTTTTTTATTAACTATACACAAGCTCCGCCCCCTCACTGCTACTTGTCAGAACACATTCGGCTTTTAATCTCCTCTGAATAATTTGGATTTAAGGAAAGAGTTTTTTAAGTTCGTTGAATGAATCTCATTTATTTTTGTTTTGGGCAACAACCTATACATAACCTTTAAAGTTTTAAAAGTCTCAAATAAGTACTGATTAGTCTATTCTTGTGTGTGTAGTGTTCTAAGCTATATGACTAGGACAATAAAATTCTATATGGGTTTAACTCTCAGTTCAATAATTGAGAATATGGCTAGATATCTTTGTTGATATAAGGAAAAGCTATTTCTACTTATTTTTTCTTTCTTTTTTTTCGGAAATAATTTCTTTGGGAGTCGAAAATGCGACAAAGTGCATATTTTGGATTAACTTTTTAATTATTCAGAAAAAGGAACTAATTTAGACTAATTAGGAGGTTCCTCCTGATGCGATTCCTCCTCCTTCTGTTGATATTTGTTTATGTAACATATTCAAAAAACTACGTATTTGTATGTGCATATTATTGTCACATAATTGTACGTTTCATCTTAGGTTTTTACTTTATTTTCTAGATACTCGTTACAGTTTCACAGTAGTGTGCATGTTCGTTGCATCGTGTGTTTTGGGGCCTATTTTATGGCACCTGTGGATCTACTCTGGTTCCGCAAATGCAAATTTCTTTTTTGCAATGACTCTAGTCTTCAATGCTGCACAGGTAATTGTGAATACTTCATGTTAAGTTATATTTTGTGTTGCTTATGATACTGATGGGCTGCTGCACAGGTAATTGTGAATACTTCATATTAAGTTATATTTTGTGTTGCTTATGATACTGATGGGCTGCTGCACAGGTAATTGGGAATACTTCATGTTCAGTTATATTTTGTGTTGCTTATGATACTGATGGGCTGCTGCACAGGTAATTGTGAATACTTCATGTTAAGTTATATTATGTGTTGCTTATGATACTGATGGGCTGCTGCACAGGTAATTTCGAATACTTCATGTTCAGTTATATTTTGTGTTGCTTATGATACTGATGAGCTGCTGCACAGGTAATCGTGAATACTTCATGTTAAGTTATATTTTGTGTTGCTTATGATACTGATTGGCTGCTGCACAAGTAATTGTGAATACTTCATGTTAAGTTATATCTTGTGTTGCTTATATTACAGATGGGCTGTTGAAAAATCGACTCGAGTTAAAATTAAAGTTAGGCCTAAGAGTGTGAAGGGGATCACTGGCTGTTTTTTCGGCCCTGGCTGACTGCTTTGGCCTGTCCGAGTGGTACTGTATGAGTGTGGGTGCCCATGAGGCTTATTGGGACAAGAGGTGTAGTTGAAGACCTGATCCCAACATAGAAACACGGGCTTAAGAAAAGAGATGTTTGCTTAACAAATTACATATGCAGCGGCAAACTAGATATTATAGTAGATACCAAATCGAAGGAGATCCGATCCCTCTCCTGATGCTCTAGGCCCACTGGGTCGATACGATCACCCCAGAAAAAAAACGAATAAACACGCATCCGTGATCTTTCTTCTGGCAAAAAATACAAAATTCCACATCTTTAGAGGTAGGAGCTTAAAACCTCTATAGTAGGGTTCTCTGATGCCCTGAATCTGATGGTTTGATTTTCATTAAGATTGTATGAGTTTTATGAGGTATTTCCCCCTTTTTTGAAAATTAGATAATTTTTCTCAGGCTCGCAACCTTTGATGGGGATAACTAAACTTAATAAAACTTATAGATTGTAAATCAGCATAAAAATCAAATTCTTTTGATATATCTATTGGAATCAAAATTCCGTTTTTTAGAGTGTCGGTTCTATTGAGCCGGGTCGCTCCTTACTTACAGTTCTTTACCACGAACTGTTTGATATCAAAGTAGATATTGTATACAAAATAAATTCGTGCATCCAACTGATGTTTTTTTACTCGTGTCCCTCTGTTTCATAACTTTGTCCCTGAGCTAGAAGTATTACTTGTTGTGAAAAAGCTGTTGACTTCAAAAACAGGCTGTAAATTGCTAGTAATTATTTAAAATTTCTTTAAATTCGAATTACTGTAAAGTTAAAAAGTTTTCTCGGCATCGCGTAGAACCTTAACGTTTCAACCGACGTTTTTTTTTTGTCTCGTCGCTTTTTTGTTATTTTGCAGTGTCAAAATAAGTATTATTTTTATCTAAGGGAATTTCAATTTTCTGTGGTTGCTTGCTTTAATGTCCAATTTTTGAATATTCATCCTGTTACAGAGACATAGTGAATTTTTTTTTCCTTTGCGCTATCGACATGTTCCAAAGAACGTTCCTATTGATTTTCAGCTATGCTGTGTCCAAAACCATAGTTGAAAACGCAATTTCTAGGTAGAATGATTGAAAAAGCCCTTTTCTATCCCACACCTTTATGACTCCCAGGGTTCTCAGACATGTTTAACTTTAATAGACTAATTCTCATCAGAAACGCAACCATTTTTTGAAAACTGATCCCCTTTATTTAAAATTTCGCAGATCTTGTTGTTCTCACAACTTTTGCCAACTTTTGATGGGCAAAAAAGGTAAATTTGAAGTCTATGTTTGATGTCATACTTCCGTTCTTTAGAGTTTCGGTTACTATTGGCAAAGGTCACTGCTTCTTACGTTCATTCTTGTGAACGGTTTGATCCAAAGGAATAGAAAGTGATTGAGATTTGTTCTCGTTTAATTTAAAGCCTCCTCAGATGCACCAATTAGGGGGGGGGGGGAATTTCCCACCATATATTTTGAGGAATATATTTTTTGTATTGTTACTAAAAAAAAACCTGGACCCCTCTTCCACCCACATTTACATGAATTGGTACCACTGAACCTCTTAATTACAATTGAAAATGTAGGTTATTTGTATTCTAATGATTTTTTTTTCTTGACACCGAACATGGAATGAAACGCTTCATCTAATAAAATGTAAATACCTTGTAAATACAAAATATATTGTTGATACAAATGTGAAGGCTTACTACTTACAACAGGTGCCCAATTGGTAACTTGGTTTATAAACTTAAAAAAGAAATATTTTTATGTCCCTAATAAAATTATTTAAAATAAATTGTTTTTGTAAAGCGCGTGCAATTACTTCAATGCTACTAGGGTAAGGGAAAGGAGCAACAAACTTCTTACAAAGGGCAATGTTCTGCTCGTTTCAAGTTTTAAAGTTTAGATTTATCTATTAATCAATTTAAGAAAAAATCAAATATTTAATTTTGCCAACGAAACTATTCAAAATGTATGGTTTTATGAAGAGCGTGCAATTGCTTAAACGTTACAAGGGTGAAGAGGGGAGAGGGCAACACCCTTCCCGAATAGGGCAATTTTCTGCTCGTTTCAACTTTTAAAGTCACCATTTGTATTAAAGAAAGCACGTTTTCTTTTATTTTCTGTGGAAAACTCAATGCCTATGCGATAATCTGTTGAAGACACTATTTCAGCCCTTCTGACTTATGCAAAAATGCAATATATTATTTTGTTTCTGTCTACAGACTTGACTCAAGAGTCAGGAGACTTTTCCTTAACAGATTTAATCAGAATTCTGTCCATTAGTACCTCTAATATACTAGTGAGAGCTTTTCGTAGAGGAAACGAAGAAAATATTGACAATATTTCCTTAGTCACAAATTCTCTTTACATATTTTGGAAGTGGAACCTGAGTATAATTGTGGAAATGTTCATTCTAAAACTGTCTCTGGTGGTAGCCTGGTGGTAAAACCTCTTTTAGCCTCACAAGTTCTCACTTTCAGTTCGCTTCCAGTTGTGGCTGTAGTAATATAAAAACTGATTTTTTATCTGATTTTTTTGTCAATCGAATTACCCCTTCACCCAAAGCTGACTTTGACGAAAAAATCGCTTGGGTTTCCTGCATATTTTTTATTTCTTGAGATTCTTTAGTTTTTTGTTGTTTAAAAAATATGTACTGTGTCCTTTTATTACTTGTGGAAATACTTCGAAAATGAACGTTTTGAGACCAAATTGTTTTCTCTGGGTCTTGAAAGTAGTTGAATAAAAATGCAAAAATAAAGGTTTTTTAGCTAAAGAGTGACGTTAAAACTTAATATGAACATAAATTATCCTAAGTATGGAGGGAGCTATCCCCCTTCTCATGACTTCAATTTTTAATCCAGTGATTAGTTAGTGCTTCCCGAAAAGCATCATAATGCATTAAATATTGATTGTTGGTAATAACGTGTGATTTATTTATTGATTGCTTTCAAAGCCCTTTTTATTATCCAGCGATTCTTTAAAAAAAAACAAAGGGAGCGGGAATGGGATGGTGGAGATGAGGTAGGTGGCAGTCCTTCCAAGTATTGAATTATCCGTGTTCGTCAAGAGTTCTAGCGTTGTTACCCTGTGTTTTTTTTTTATCCTCGGTTTTTCCTAGTTAAAGCGACTTTGTCTGCTTAAAATTTAATTTTCGAGCCTATTCTTGCACCGTAAATAATCAAGATTTAAGTCTCCGTATATCTAAGGTACCGTGAGGTGTTGTAAGGTGTTCCTTTTGTGAGGACAGGGTTCGAGTCATGGTGTCATCGGGTTTGGGACGGGAGTTAGCAGTGTGACTCTGTAAGCTCAGCCAGAGTCGACAAGCTCTAAATGGGTACCTGGGGAAATCTGGGAAAAAAACACAGAAAGCGTCGGATGATTTGCCCCCAACCACGCATTGCACTCCCCACCGAAGACAGAGAATCGGGAGGTCGGTACCTGGTGTACGCAGACCATTGGCCAGCATACAAAAAGGAAAAAAATGTATAATCTAAGGTGACAACGTCCCTCACATATAGTATCACGTAAATTAGGGATTGTATTATCGACAAACCTCCCTCATATATCACCGTATCATCACCACGGAATACCATAAATATTTTTTAAAACTGAAATTTTTTTTTTAGTGCGAAAAGGAATTTAAAATATCGATGAGCCACGATTGAGACAATTTTTTTTTTTTTTTTTGTGGATTATTAGTTAATAAGTATATTCCACGTCTGTTATGAAATCCTTCCTACGATCTTATATTCTGAAAACATTTGCGTTAAGTTTTTTTTCAGAAGTGTTTTTTTTTACTACTTATGTGTTTTTTAGATATTCCTGTTAACTGATATTGTTTTTGGCAAGATGAAGCACGATTTCTTGTTGGAAAATGGGATTGATTTGAAAATTGATGGAAAAGACGCTACTTTAGACATGGAATAAAGATATGGTAAACATGGCATTTTGGATTTGTTCCTAGAGATTTTTTGAATTATTTATTGGTGTTCTTTGCTGAAGACGAGGTCTTTCCTCAAGGTTCAATCAGATGTTTGTTTTTTTCTGGTACAAATCGACTCCAAGCATCAATGCAGTGCAAAACTTAGAACTTTTCTTGTCAAAGTGGTGCAATGGAAACGGTGAAATCAGAATAATTAGATTTAGTGCAATGTAGTTTTTCAGCTGAAATGCGCTGCTACGTTATGGCTACGTAAAACATATAGCCATTAAACCGACATGGCGTAAGAACTGCTCTTATGCAAAAACGGATAAAATCTGAAACGTCAAAACGGACGTTATTGCATGAAAACGTGACGGTTTGAACCAATGGTCAGATAGAGATTTTCTAAAATATAAACAAAGCTTTTATTTTTATGTGGCTTCAGCCATTTTGTCGAAGAATTGTTTTCAACTTGTTTCTTATGTAATTTTATATCGTTGTTTTTAAAACAGAAGGGCCGAAGTGTCTAGCACTTTTTTTTCGAGAAATAAGTTTCATATTGAGAGAGACAGGATGAGATATTTGTTTCAAAAAATCGATATCACAAGCCCTGAAAGACTGAATTCGAAATTTGGTGTCATAAAAAAAACAAGACAACCAAAACGATCATACAAAAAAACAAGAAAACCAAAAAGCTGACAAGCAATGCCAAAACAACAATTACAGAATGAAAAATCTATTTTTAGTCAAATTAATTAAAATACAGTGTCAGATTAAGCTAAAAAGGTAAAAATAACTGGTGAAGTTTAAAAAAAAATTGATACTATATACACTGAAAAAAATGGGGAAGGGGATATATAAAAAGGGGGTGTGGAGGACAAAACAAGCAAGTAAAATAAAAAACTTGGGCAATACCAGTACCAAATAATAAATAAAGAGGAAATCTTGCGGGATATTTTGTTTTTTTTTATCAGTAATGAAGGGGGCAAAATTTTTCCTATCTGTAGTTAAAGCTGCGAATGAAGGCAAGATACGAATGGGTACAAAAACAGTCTGAGGTAGGTAAAATCTGGGCGGGAAGTGTCTTTTGGGGAAAATACCTTCCGCGCGAGGGTTTGCAAATTAAAGTATATTGTATTGCAGAAAGATTTATCTCAGGGATCTTCTAACACTGGCCAAATTTATAGAGTTACCTTTACTAAAAGAAGGTAAGGGAGAAGAAATAAGGTAAGGGGTAAAAAACAAGCTAAGGGAGATTGGGTAAAACTAAGATTAGCTCTCATTGGGCTGGTTGGCTGGGTATAAATGTATGACCATTTTATAGCATAAGGAGACATGTTAAGAAAACAATTCTTACTTCATAATATGAAAAATAATCCTAGTTAACATATTTTCCAGGGGGAGAACCTTTATCCTCACTATTTTCCTTGTTTTTCCTGTTTTTCAATAAAATTTTCATTATTTATGTCTATTCTCCAAGTCTCGAAAATCGTTTATAAAATAAACATCCAAGAGCAATATAGCTAATCTAACCAAACCGAACATTACCCAACCTAACTTGACCTAAATTTATCAATATTTGTCTATTTGTATTTTTTTGGTTGATGGCAGTGATGATGTTTAATTTTCATGTATAATCTATTTGAAAACGGATAAATGCAGTAAAATCTATTTATTTTTCGCAAATTTGTTAAAAAAAATTTGTTTAACAGTGAAAGAAGTGATGATAAGGATTTTCCCCCCGAAAAATATGTCAACTAGGATTATTTTGCATATTATGAAGAAAGAATTATTTTTTTAACATGTCTCCTTATGTAATGGAATGGTCATACATTTACACCGTTGGCTGAGCCATTATGACTCTTGGCACAATATTGAGACACACTTCAAACAAACAAATTTAACAAATAACAACATGTGACAAAACGATACTAGATCATTGATGAAGGGGAAGATGCTTCATTACCTCTTTCTTAAAGGCTATGTATCATAAATGTTATGTAATATATATCGAAATACAGCCGTACTGTTTAGCTATACAGCATTATTACTGTTGATATTTTGGTTAAATCCCTTAAAAATTTGAAAAGTGTAAATTTTTTTTTGTTCTTCTCTAAAATTCTGGAAATGCTTGTTACGTCTCGTCATTTTGATGCCATTTACAAAATTGAGTGGATACTGGAGGCTTTAAAACTGGATGGAGTACTATCATATTAAATGTAAAAGACAAGATTAAATGAATAAACTAAACCCCAGGTAATTAGTATTTTAATCAAGCCCTCGTCTGTACCTGCTCGGAAGGCATGTTGTTCTATTGGTA
Organism: Artemia sp. Kazakhstan ARC1039; assembly: GCA_029168905.1. Lineage (NCBI taxonomy): Eukaryota > Metazoa > Arthropoda > Branchiopoda > Anostraca > Artemiidae > Artemia > Artemia sp. Kazakhstan ARC1039. Next base: position 19,763 of record JAQQPU010003894.1, on the reverse strand, counting down.
TTCTAATTAGTAATTCTAATAGAACTTTTCTAATTAGTGATGCTGTTCTAGTAGTAATTATATTCTATTAGTAAAATATTTTGAAGTAAGATATGATTTTTCCATGATAGGATGACGTCCATAAACAGCTCTTATAATAAAATTTCCATCTGAAAAATGTGGATTTTGTAGAATTAGAGTAGAATGAAGAGTGAATTGTTACTCTTTTGAGTGTGAAATATCTCGTTCCATGACCCTTTAGCCAGAAGTGCAATGGGGTGCTGGGGGCCAGCCATCCTGTGGTTTTGCTCACCCTTCCTGTGTATCCGCCTCCAAGTACCTATTTAGAGCTGAGTTGACTCTGGCTGAGCTTACAGAGTCACGCCACTGATCTCCGTTCTAAAACAAATAACGAGCGTCAACAGGCATTGAACCCTCGTCCTCACGGACTAATAAACATAACTGTATCCTTCAGTATTTTTAGTAAACCTAATCAAGTTATAGTAGACCTAATCATGAAAATAGACTTTTCAAATAGCAAATAGATATAAATGATTTTATATAACTATAATGATACATACTTCAACTATTTTAATTAAAATTTGTAGTTATGTTACAGTTATAAATAAAAGGAAATGTAAACATTTTTTGTTGTTTCTTAAATTCACAGTACTCCGTGAATATGGTTTCAAATGGTGACGTACCTGATTGAAAGTATTGTATGTAACCACGTATTTCAGTGCATGGTTTTTCGCTATAGTGTAGAACTTTTTTTAGGGAAGGGGGGGGGTCTAAAAATTTCTAGTTTTGTTCCAGAGTTGTTTGTGTATTTGCGAAAAATTTGATTGCACTATTTTAATTCAAGTGAAATCTGCAGCCAAAGCACAGAGGATTTTCAATGAGAATTGCGGTGACAATGCTTTATCAGATAGGGCATACAGTGGCTTTTTCGAAGCTTCAAAATAAAAATTTTTTGCAAAGGGCAATCGACGGCGAATGCTTTGCAACAACTTATAGAATCAATCAACAGTGGTATGGACAGAGGTGAAACACCTTTGTCTATATTTATAGATATTCGCAAAGCATTCAATACAGTTGATTTTCAAACTCTGCTAAGTCGGATGGAGTCGTTAGGTGTCCGTGGAAAGTGATTGAAGTGGTTTGAAAGTTACCTCACAGGGAGATCCCTTAAAGTAGTATTGAGTGGTGTGGGTTCAGCAGCATTTCCAGTGACGTGTGGAGTACCACAAGGATCAGTGTTAGGTCCCCTGCTTTACCTCATCTATGTTGATCTCATGCGTCTTTATTTGAAAGATGTGTGTCTTAATTCGTTTGCTGGTGATACCGTTTTAACTGTGTTTGCCTCATCTGTGAAGGACCTGGTGAAAAAAGCGAATCTCGCATTGGAAAGGCTGGAGATTTTCACTTCATTAAGTCTATTGTGTGTAAATGTTAGCAAGACATTTTTAATGACGTTTTGTAGAGTTGTTACACCACTGGATGTGTCTGGCCAGGTAACTTTATGTGGTAATCTGGTTCAGCAAGTTGATCATCTCCGCTACCTTGGTTTTTATCTTGATTGCCATCTGGCATGGAAGTGTCACAGTGACGCAATTTCATCAAAAATTGCATTTATATTTTAGACTAGAAAACCCAAGAATATAATTATTATCAAATATTGATTTTTGGCAGTTTTTTGGCATAGTTCAGCATGGTGTCTCGTAAGGACAGTTCTTCTTACGAGACATTTTATTATTTATATATATATATAT
>JAQQPU010003893.1:0-55721 GCA_029168905.1 Artemia sp. Kazakhstan ARC1039 | reverse complement strand
TTGGCGGAGGTCCTTGTCGAAATATTTGCTTATATTAAAGTTAATGTGAGTTTTCATGTTACGAGGAAAATAGTAATTCACTAATATTGCTTCCTGAATAATCATATTTCTAATCATAGCTATTTTGTGTTCAGAGTTCCGTTGTGTCTGTGATTCCTTAGAACAATTAGCCAATAAATTCCAGCTCAATACTTGAAAATACAAACAGTGTCTTCCTTTCCCGTCCTGGTAGAGGCTGCTCTGACAATATTTTGGAACTCCGTCTAATTATCCAACATTTTGAAAGGTAGTTTGAAAAGTTCCAGGTAGCAATTTGAAAAGCTCCATTCTTTGTGACTCCTCATAGCTGGGAGGAGGACCGAGAAGATGAGTGTACTCGTCAATTGAAGTAACAGATCCGTTTCCCTGGGCAGTCGATTCAGTAGCTGTGTTTTTTGTTTTTTGGGCTGTGGCTTGCTCAGTCCTTAGGAACTGTACTTGCAGGTCTCCTAAAATAACGGACCTATTAGTGGGCTTATACAAAAGGATGGTTTTGATATTATTGTTCTTAACTGAATCCGGAGTTACAGTGTAGCTTCCTCTTGCCAACGTCGTTTGCCCTATATGAAAGTAATTCCTTATAGCACTATATTTTTTTAGACGAAACTCAATTAGAAACTTTTTGGTAGAATCGCAAAATATTGGCACTTGCTCTCTCCATTCGGGTGTTCTACCTCTGCCAATACTTAGAGTTTTATCTTCTATGCCCCCCGTAACGCTATATTTAATGCGAGTTTTTATTTTAGGAGGGAAATAGTCATTTACTAATTTTGCTTTCAGAATAATCATATTTCTAATCATAGGTATTTTGTTCTCAACAAGGGCTTCAAACTATTTAGAACATTTGATACCCTTTAAATCTATTTAGACAGACAGAAATTGTCGGGTCTATTTTACCAGTTCTCTTTAAGGATAATCAGCATTATGACCTACAAAAGTTACTTATGCGTCTGTAAAATATGACGCAATACTTATGCGTCTGTAAATTTTTATAAAATGTGAAAGCGATGCTGAAAAAAAACAAACAGTTTTTTGAAGATCGTATTGGGAACCAGAGCTTCTTCGTTAATACGTAAATATTATTCAGGTAATTTGTTTGGAGACGGTGCATTTCTTGCAATCTTCTGCTCATTCGATTGGGTATAAGAGTTTTCTCTTGGCCCAAAAGGTGTTTGTTTAGAGGCTCCGTTGTGTTTGTGTTTCCTTAGAACAAATATCCAATAAATTCAAGCTTAATACTTGAAATTACAAACAGTGTCTCCCGGTTTCCGTCCTGGTAGAGGCTATACTGAAAATAACTTTGCACTCCGCCTCATTATCCAGCAGTTTGAAAGGTAAAATTTGCCCTTATTCTGATATTTCTGGAATTCGTTTCCGTATTCAACTCGATCACTCGCCAAAACCTCAGGAAAATTCTAGAAATATATGGAATGCCCCTGAAATTTGTCGAACTGCTTAAAGCATAATACAAGGGTTCTATGAGCCGAGTTCGAGTTTACGGAGAAGAGATTGAAGAATTGTCCGTTGTGTTTGGAGTAAAACAAGGCTGCGTCTTGTCTCCGACTCTGTTTAACTACTGTATTGATTGGGTGCTTGAAAGTGCACTATATTCTCATCCAGTAGTTCAGATTGGACAGAACCTTTTACTTGGAAACCTTGAACACGCTGATGATGTCAGAATCCCCTCGGACCCAGAAAAAGCTCAAACTATGCTCGATGTGGTAGTTACTTGGGCAGATCCCATTGGCTTGAAAGTCAGTACAGGGAAGAGTAAATTCATGGCAATAAATCACAGTGATTTTATACCGTTAACTGTAAATGAAGTACAGTTAGGTCAGGTCGACAGCTTCACATACCTTGGCTTCCAGCTTTGTACTGATGGATCTTCTGACGCCGATATTCAACAGCGATTGCAGAAAGCACAGACAGTCTTTGCTTCCCTTAGAGAACCGTTGTGGAACCGGCGTGAAATTAGTGTAAGAACTAAAGTTCGAGTCTACCTGGCTTTGGTTCGAACAATCCTTCTTTATGGATGCGCAACTTGGTCAACGAAGCGACTACATGAAAATGCACTGAGGGTATTTGAGCATACACGTCTGCGTAGCAACCTCAGGTTAAAGCTGAATGATCGCATATCAAACGTGGATATTCGACGAATCTGTGGTATCAAGAGATGCGTTGCCATCAGATCAAGGAGCGTCGACTGAAATGGTTGGGCCATGTCTTACGGAGGCCAAAAGAGTACTTGCCTTGCCAAATCCGTCTAGCTGAGCCACTTAGCTCATGGAAGAGACGCCAAGGAGGACAGCGGAAAAGCTTGTGGAACTTGGTTAAATCAGACCTTGAACCTATTGGGGGGTTCAGAAAGTTCGGTCACAGATGGACAACTCAATGGTTCCCATTTGCAAAACAGCTGGCAAAAGACCTCACTGCATGGTTCAAACTGGTCTCGAAGATCCTTGATACCGGGTAAGATGGAAACGCCGGATTCCCGCCACAAGTACAACTAATACTTGAAATTATGTAAAAATACTCCTAAAACACCAGGAAGTAAATGGAATATTCAAGTCTCGAAAATTACCTCTGAAATAACAAAATTTTAAATAAATTGATTCAGAATGATGTCATAATTTGTCCAGTTTGCTGCTGTAAAGCTTACAAGTTACTCAGGTTTGCATGGATGTTGATGCCTACCAAATGTCAAGTAAATTTCCGAGCACTTTCGTGCGGAAGGTCACTGGGGCTCATGGTACATATCACATCAATTTCAATTGGATCCGGGCACTTTTGCGTACAGGTAGTGGCAGGGTCATCGTCACTCAAACCCCAATGGCCCAAATGGCCAAAGATACCAGCCCCCTAGATATAAGCCCATCGGCGAGAAAGACTACCTATTTTTCAGCTGAATAAGTTAGTGCTGTGCTTTTTGGGGCTACGAGCCAGAAATTGTGCCTCCAATCATATAGATGGAAAATCCTTATATGATTCAACAGAGGATTCAAACAGAGGTTCACCTCTGTTCTGATTCAAACAGAGGTTCACCTGACTCTCTTTCCCTAAAATGTTGGTATTGGGGAGCGGGATGGGTTCCATTGGTCCTACAATCATTTACAGTAAAATTTTTACCTTAGTTCACCTAAAACAAGGTACACTATGCCTACTTTTGCACTGGAATATTGGAAGTGCAGCGTTGGGTATTGGAGGAGTGTATGATTCGCATTGGTTCTCTAATTATACCGATTAAGAATCTGTGCAAGATTCCGGTACAAACAATGTGCATCGTGTCTACCTTTGCGCTATAAAGTTGGTGATGGAAAAGATGAGGGTATACTGGAGGGGCCATGGGCACACATTATACCGTCAATAGTATAAATTCAAAATTCGTTCGTAATTCCGCTTTCAACAAGGTGAATTTTTTTCGTCCCCCCCCCCCCTCCCAGCACATCATAGCCCCTTCCCTGAAAAAATCCTAGATATGGCTGTATAAAAATTAAACTGTTCAAAATACATATTGTTTTCAGTGAAATACAGTTTAGAATTTGTAAAACGAAAGAAAGAACCATTTTTGTAAAGTTTGATTAGTCTTTGGACGTTATTTTTCTTTGTTGTGTTGTTGTTGATGTTATAACCAATAAAAACCAAGCCAATTTTAAATTAACTATTAAATAAAATTGTAATAATTGAAAACTAAATTTCCAATAACAATCAAGATGACGCAAAAAGAATATATATGTTTAAAAAAGAACAACTTTATGGCTAAATTATTCTTTTTCGGTGTATTTCATTTAAACATATGGAGCGGTGGTGCCTAAATTACACTTTGAAAATGTATAGTTTTCATTTTGAAGAAATCCATTTTGTTCTTTAAAGTGAAGTTTTACAATGAGAAATCTATTCGGCTCCTTTATGCATTTTAAAGGAATATGTTTAGAATGAAGAAAGTATAAATGAAACTTTAGTGTATATCAGTCGGATGGAATTTGATTAAAAATATAAAATATAATCGTATTAATTTCAGTAAAGCGTAAATGACACCCCCGCTATAATTGGGGTACAAGGGGACGACTTCCCAGTTCTTATATCTAGTAATTTCTGTTTGTTTTGAGTTAGAGTTGTTTTATGATAGGTTAATACGGATTGAAGATCGTTGTGTGACTCTAGTTTCAAACAAAGTGATATATGTTTAACTTTCTATAAAGAGGGTGGGGCATTAAAGGACCATCGTTCTGCTCCATAGGAAATGTTTGGCACAGAAAATACAGGAGGAAAGGGAGGGAACTCCGACCCTATTTGCTTCTCTTGTCATACTGACCACGCAAAACATTTGCTTGATTCCAGTTCAAACAGAGTGTAACATACCTACATTTCACCTAGAGAGTTGGCGGGGGAAGGTATGGGAAGGTATTGGTAGCATCACAGATCGACTTTGGCTTTGGTATTGTAGATTGAAAATTCTTTTGTGATTCCACTTCAGAGAAGGTGCAGTATATTTGCCTTTTTGCCAGATACTTGGGAATAATAGATGCTAGAGGGATTGTTGCTCGCTTTGGTCCTTCGGGGTGGATTGAAGATACATGCATGATTTTGGCTAAAACTAGGTGCAACATACCGGTATGCTAAAAAGTTGGCATAACGTAGGTAGGTCCTGGGTGCCGGAGGTACTGTAGGTTCACTTTATGCCATGGAATACCACAGAGTGAAAATGCTTACGAAAACAACCAAAATGCTACATTTCTACTAAAAATTTGATCAGAATTGGCGATAGGGTGATGGATAGCCATTAGCCCAGGTTGTGTCTTCAATAATAGAGATTGTGTGTTTCTGACTAATGCAAAGTTTTACCCGCCATCCCTTCTGATAAAAGGTGGGCAGTGGGGCTGGGGGACCAAGTACAGTAATCTTGATGTCTACAACACGATGATGTCTTCAGCTCCTTCAAGTTTTCAAAATGAGGTCTATTTTTCACTTGACATCAGAAGCTAATTTGGCTCAATTATGGTTTTATTTAACTTTTTGAAATAGGTATTATCTTCTCTTATATCTGACTATAGCAATGAGTGATAAATCAAAATTCAAGATTCAAATCTCCTTGCAGTCAGATATTTTTCATTTGAAGCTTCTAGTGTTGGTTAATTTAAATTCTAGATTCTTTTGTTCTAGTTCTAGATTCTCTATTTATGATAACTTCGTTTGTCGCAGGTATTCTCATTGACCCCGCAGAAACTTCGCACGATGAAGCCAGCAGAACAACTGTTAGAACTTGATCGTGAAGCGGAAGATGTTTTGGCTAGAATGATGGATGAAAGAACAGGCGAGCATACGAAAACGCTTCATGTAAGTTCACTGTGTCCATCCCATTTTGATTTCTGTTTCTTGTATAATCTGCATTGACGATTGGTCAGTGTTTGGCTTAAATACCCTATAAGTTAGTAGCAGCGTTTTAGCGCTATATACCGTCAGTACATTTATAATTATTTATTTATTTTTCCCCCAGCAAACCGTCGCGGCTCTAATATATTTATAATTAGCTTGTCAAATATACAAGACTTTAGGGGTTTATCAAATTAGAAAACAAAAATATATGGATAAAAATAAAAATCGCCAACTGGTTTCAAAACAAGCAAGGCGATAATGAAGTGATAGTGATAATGAAGAATAAATGAATTTCAAAACAAACATAAAATTTAAATGAGTTACCAAGTCAAGCTTAAAGCGGACAGAAGCTACCACAAAAAGGAGTTGAGTGACCACCACCTAGATCTTCTAAATGATAGAGCGTCATTTCTTCTCTAATGAAAACAAGCTCATATTTTAATCATTTTCAGGTCTACAATCATAATATTGAAAAATTATTGAGACTTTCAGAAATAATGTATTTATAGCCTGTATAAACAATCAGTCCAGTTTTATTAATAATCTTAATTGACATCTATTTTTGCAACCTATGAACCTATATTTGCAACCTATTGGCATCTATTTTTGCATCACTCATCATCTTGTATATGAAGATGCAGTTTTTTTTTGTCAAAAAATGGGTTCGATTTTAAAAGTTTTATTTTGGTACTTACAAAAGGGTAGATATAGCGATTTTCTTTAAAATGAGCCTCGAAACAGCTCTCTGTGATGTTCCATTGCCCCGCTAGCTTTGGAGGAATAAGAAAAAAAAGAGGACAAACCTGTGCTACCCATGTAGAAAAGTGAACTTCCTTGTTGTTCAAGCCAGGGGATTGTAAGTTTCTTGAATGGATGTTTCAGCCATGGCGGTTCCAATGGTGTAATTTTGGTTTCGATCCAACATTGTTTTTAGAGGTTTCAGGCTATTTTTCAAAATTCCCTTAAACCCGTTTTCAAAATAACATTTTTCTATTAAGAGTAATTTAGATAATAGCTACCATCCTTGAATCAGCTAGAAATGGCAATCTGTTTCTTGGCGTTTTTTTAAACATTTTTTTTTGGTTTCTGTGGTTTCGTCCCTTACTAGATTGCAGCTTCCGCTGCAACCATCATGGTGACTTTTTTGTCGTTGTCGATGTTTTGACAAATAAAAATCACGCTGTTGGAAATACATATCATATGCGCGTTTAAAAAAAATGCATATGATAGTCGAGCGGTTTAGTGTTTTTTATTTTGTTTCGTTGCCAAAGCCTTAGGCTCTGACACAATCCCCAATATCGTCCTCAAAAACTGTGACACGAGCTTGCCGGTCCTCTCGCATCTTTGTTTAAAAAATTGCTTTACAGCACGATCATTCCCAAAACCGTGGAAAGTTGCTCACATTGTCCCTGTTCTAAAGGCAGATACCAACCCTACTAGTGTAGGAACTTATCGCCCAATTAGCCTCCTATCCTGCATTGGAAAAGTTTTTAAGTGTCGTAAATAAAATTTGTTTTATCAATACCTCGAGTTACATTGATTTTTGGCTGACACACTACACGGTTTTCGCAGAAGATAATTTGCGTTAGGCTCATTGGATCGCTGTATCAAGGGTAGGTTGAGCTTTAGTGGGCTGAGCTCCTGACATTCGTCTTCTTTCCTGTGACTCGCAAAAGTTTTTGATCGCACTTGGCAGGAGGGTTTCAGGTGTAAAATAAAAGCAAGTGGAGTTGATGGTGGTCTATTTAAGGTGTTGGCTGTCTTTCTTTCTCAATGCCAATTACGAGTTGTTCTTGATGATTTCATTTCAAAAAACGTCCAGTAGTTATCAGGAGTACATGAAGAAAGTATTTTCGGGCCAACTCTTTTCCTGAGGGTTATAAATGACCTAGTGGGTAACCTTACGCTATAACCTCTCGTCTTTGGTGATTATACGAAGAAAATGATCTGCATTGCAAACGGCGAAAGTGCAAGCGAACACTATAAAAAACTTTAGGCCGACTTGGAACAAACTGTGAGGTGGCGGGATGCGCTTTTTATCGATTTCAATGCGTAAAGAGAAGCAAAAGAGCTTCTCATCTCGAAGTTGTGAAACGTGAAGGCTCATCTTGACTTTATCTGCTTCAGTAATGTGAGATCCTGCTTCAGGGAGCTAGGAGCTATCTTAAAATGCAAACTATCAAATCGTGCAATTGATCAAAATCGTTCCGATGTGGCAGCTATTTCGGTCTTCTACAAATTCATGCATTCCCCTCAAACAGAGGATTTATCGAAGCTTGTTTATGAAAGAACAAGGCAACTATAAGGCTAACTCACCAAAATACAGCCCGGAAGGATTACTTTGAGCAGGGTACATCCCGTCAAGACTACATAGAAATAAGATCGCGCTGATGCTCCATCGTCGCCTGGAATAGCCCCTACTCAGAGGTAATCCCTGAAATCCTCGAAAGGCAATCCTTCCTTAGAGGATTCAAGCAAAGGTATAATAAATGCACGAAAGCTGAAAAATAAACTGGGAAATTACCAGGATTACCTGTATATCATTATTGTTGGTGGAATTGTGAAGATTGCAATAACAATAAACAACCATTGCCATTGTTTCTATATAAAATCGTGGTTTAATTTAATTCGTTTTCGTTTCCATGAAAATTCTGTCCTTTTGCCTCCTTCAACTATTGGGTGACAAAATAACTGCAACTTTCCAGGCTAATTAGGGGTTGAGTTAATTTTTCATATTATTATTTATATTTTTTTTATTAATTAAGATTTATTTATTAACCTCGAAGGCTTTTTTTCGGAGAGGGGACGAGGAGGGTATTTCCTTTTTAAAAAAAAACTCGTAAACCTGTTGCAAAACTCCCAAAAGAACAACAACAATTATCAAGTAACTCAGACAATAGTCAGTTGATTGTTTTGCCGCGAAATTTGTCATGAAAAAAGCGTCTCGTTGACAAATTAGCACTATGTTTGTTTAATAATCTTAAACTAAAGGAAAATATACTGATAAGCAAGAAAACAGCGATAGAATCCATGGGAAATGGCATTATCAAAATTTGGTTTTTATAGGAAAAACTCTGCAAGCACACATGAAACGTAAAAGCTCACGCTAAATGCAAAAGAAAAATGTTTGCTACTGCGTCAGACGTAACCTAGTAAAGAATGAACTCGTAACTAGTAACCGAAAATCTAAAAATGCAACTAAAAAAATTTTCGAATGAGGAAGAATCGCCATTTAAAAGTGATTCAGGAACGCTAACTGTTATTTCGGCTACTCTAATTGGCAAAAGTTTATTGCGAAAAGTAATTGAAGGGAATTTGGAAAATAACCTGAAACTCCTTGAAAGTGGTGTCAGATCGAAACGAAGAATACACCATTGGAATCAACATAGCCGAAAACCCAAAGATTAGAGTTATATTGCACCATCTTGAACACCAAGGAAAATCCCTTTATTTTTGCATTGGAATCCCTAACGTGACCCTTTTCCTTTTGCTTTTTTGCTGCTAGTGCGGCACTAAAATATCATAAAAAGAGGTTTAATGGAATCTATTGTAACAGTCAAGTTGTCATAATCTCAACCAGTAATCCGTAAGATTCCAGAAGCAATGTTTTTAGGAAGAAAAAGAAAAGCTCTGTACTTTTAGCTACTTATTCTAATTGAAAACATGTATTGTTTTATTTTAGGGTCATAGTGGACCTGTTTATGACGCAAGTTTTAGTCCCGATCGTACAATGCTTCTCTCGTGCTCCGAAGATACGACGATTCGGCTTTGGAGCTTACAAGTCTGGTCCTGTCTTGTTGTCTATAAAGGACATCAGTTCCCTGTTTGGAGTGTGAAGTTCAGTCCACATGGCTATTATTTTGCATCAGGTGGCTATGACAGAACTGGAAGACTTTGGGCTACAGATCACCCTCAACCACTTAGAATGTTTGCAGGTGCTTTTCAAATGTTTGTTTCAAGTTAAAATTACAAAAATATAGATTTACAAAAGTTAGATATCGTGCTTAACTAAAATTAAGTTCGGAAAGATCTCCAACCAACCCCTCCCCCCCCCCTCCTCTCTGTGTAGGTGGATCTGTTTCACTTTAAAAATGACTTCCTTCATTGGAAATGGGTATTAGTAAATAAAATTAAAATTATTTTTTAGGAATAATTGATAATTGTAAGAAGTGAATTTCATATCAGGCTGTTATCTTTGTATCAGATCTATCTATCTCATAATCTGTAATTTCGGTAACTGTAGGTACTGGGAAACCTTTTAATTTGCATTCACTAATGCACTAGACTAAACCAAAAATTATAACGAAATAAAAGGTTATGCTAGATTAGATGGTAGAGCATTAGGGTTTTGATCTCGGGAACATGGGTGCGCAACCGACGTTTAGTTTTTTTTCTGTCAATTTAAATTTTATAAGACAAAATTGGTATGAGTTTATTTTCTGCGTTAAGATGGAGCGCAATTCGATTAAATGGAGGGCAATTTTTTCTTTGTAAATCAGCATTTCCAAGTGAGTTTACGCTGTTTTGTCTCGTGCTCTAAGGATCAAGTTGGAACTTTCAGTGACATTTTTTTTGGGGGGGGGGGGAGGGGCGCACACTCACAAAAGAGCTTTGACACGGTTTTCTTTTATGCCTGCTTTCCGATAGGCTTCACTGCTAATACTGTATAATTGCTATACATAATGAAACGCTTTCATGTGAGTGTAATAGGCGTTATTAAGGGAGCATAAGGCGGTGAGAGTGGTACCTCCTTCATGTGTAGGCTGATTTATTTTCATTATTAATTTTCTATATTCAGAGTTATCCTAAATCAACTGCTCAATGTCTTTATGACCAAAAAGAACAAACAAGGGTTCAAAAATAAAGCAATAAAAGTAAACAAAATAGAAAGAGTACACACATAGAGGACATACAATTGTGAATAATACATCCTATGAATAATAGAAGTAATATATAGATAATAACATACAAATAATCTACTGGTATATAGCAGGATAGAGGCTATTTGATTTATCCAGCTTACACAGAAAGCAAACCCGACGCTGCTCAGCCGCTGGCAGTGGCGGCTGTAGTGACTAGACCTTCGTTTCTAGCTCACAGAGAAACTGCATAAGACATAAGAGAAACTTTGCATAGCGAAAAAAATACAGATCGGACATTTTTTTTTCTGATAAAATCGATGATATTTTTTTTAATTCTGGATAATTAAAAAAAAATTAGAAAATCAGATAAAAATACAGATCGGTAGCAGCAAATATTTTCCAAAATAGAGTCACTGCAAGGATATGAGGCATGGTGAAAGCGTTGTACACACGGACAAGAGTATGTCTGTTTGGACAGGATTTACAATGGACTAACATGTCAAACGCTTTTCTAAGTTTCTCACTTAGATCTTCGATGACGAATGCCCACTTTGATTTCAGAGAATATCTTGTTGGAAGACCAAGGTACTGAATGTGAGTAGATAATCGAATGTACCGATTTGCAAGTTGTACACAATCGACATTGCCTAAAGGATTACCGAAAGCAAGAACCTTGCTCTTTGACGCATTGAACTTTTGACCAATTTTGGCATAGTTTCTATTAAGCATGTCGCCTCAAGAGACTATACGCTTCTACTTAAAACATCGTCGGTGTTTCTGAGCATGGAAAAGTATCTTTAATTTTAATCTATTTTGGGGTTCAATCACACTATTATTATACAAGGGTGCGAAGTGACTCCACGCTAGCGGATTCCTTGCACAAACTCGTATTGTACCTTTACAGATATCATACTCACCGTTGTAAATACTGCCACAGCCCCACATAACCTAGCATACATATTTTTAAACAGTTGCACAACTGAACCATCAAGACTTTGCTCCTGCGCACTGTACATTAAATGAGAATGCACACTAGACTGGAAAGCACGAGGAACAATGTGAGCTGCAAGTAGGAGGGGCTCAACACTACTGTCTATACCAATTAGAACATAAACAAGCAGATAATGCACGTGCTCATGTCTAAAACCTTCATTAAAACCCAAATGGTCGTCTGGGGTTGAACAAGCCTTATGTACAACCTTAATCACCAATAACTACTGCAACTTACAAAGAACAGAAGAAGGAGTTATAGGCCAACAAGACTAGCACTGCCGGCCATCTTTATCGTGTGTGTGTTTTTTGTTTTTTTTTTAACAGGAGTCAATATACCAACGCAGGAAGATTCGGGAACAATGTCAGAGTTAGAAATAATAGGGTACGATAAGTGTAGATGCCGCAGAAGCTTATGTGCATCCCTAAGGTCTGACTAAGTGACCAACGAGGTATTTCTGACCCCAGACGTACTTCGCGTAAAGGAATGGTACTGAACTTGGCACAACGCATTGCATGTGTGATGTAAATGTGTGCAGTAAATGTTGATTAGAATCTGTTTCTCCTACTCAGGAAGCTCTGAGGACTGTTATAGTAGTAGAAAGGGGACCTTAAATTTGTCGAGATGGCATCGAGCTCCGCCTTTATGTAACCACATCAATGGTTTACCAGTCAAATTTGAAATACAACTTCCGTTACTGTTTATCATTTGGAAGGGAACACTATTTAACGGATCAGGTTGAGGTAGGCAAATCATTCGATACTAAAAGACTAAAGTCAGCATAGCTTAAATCGTTTGTTGTCACATTAGGTATTTGAACTGGTGATAAAATCAGGTCAGTTTGTAGCTCTTGAGCTATGGAAATACATATACGAATGGTCATTCGGGACAAGAGTCAGATTGGGAAAAACAAATAAAGTATTTGAGCTCTTGACTCATCTGGCAGTGAGAGATCATAGCTGACGCCCCAGCAAGGATAACGCGATGAAATGCAAGGACACAGTAATGCAAAGATTTAGTAATTTTTTTTTGTAGCACGAGAGAACTTTTCGTCGTAAGTTACATCCCTTTAATCATGTCTGCCTCTTGCCGAATGGTGCTTTTAATAGGGAAGAGGACTCAGCTGGCAGGGGCTTTCTGGCCACGGGACACTTAATACTTTTACTTAGGTGGTTTGAATGCCTACAGAGAGCACACATTTGTGCAGCATTGCAGAGTTTATCTTTTGTGTTTGCGTGACTACCATCACAATGGGAACAGCAAAAAACATTATTACTGTTCGCAGCAGCATGGCCGTACTCTTGGCACTGAAAACACCTCATCGGCAAATATTGAAATGTATCTATGTAGAAGTGCTCGTAGTAGCACAGGATTATAGCACAGACTGTCCATTGCCACTTGTAAATCGTCCTTACTTTCAAAAACAATCTTGTTTGAGTGAGCATCTGAGATTTAGTCCTATATATCTATATCTATTACTAATATAGTATATCTATTACTATAGATATTAAAGATATTATCTATTATAGATATTATCTATTACTAATTAAAACGTTCGTAAATAAAATTAAACAATTTTCGAGAAAGCCATTTAACTGAATAAAATTAAAATTAATATGCAATTTTTTTTTATTATTCATGTACGGTGAGCCAAAATCAAATCCTGCTTCAAATCAAAAACGTTCAAAAATTAAATAAAAAAACAAGTTTTTTTAACTGAAAGTAAGGAACTACGTTAAAACTTAAACGAACAGAAATTATTCCGTATATGAAAGGGGCTGTCCCCTCCTCAACGCCTCGCTCTTTACGCTAAAGTTTGACTAGTTGCCCTCCTTTTTTTGGTCACTTAAAAAGGGCACTAGAACTTTTAATTTCCGTTCCAATGAGCCCTCACACGATATTCTAGGACGACTGGGTCGATACGATCACCCCTGAGAAAAAAAAACAACAAAAAAAACAAATGAACACGCATCCGTGATCTTTCTTCTGGCAAAAAAGGCAAAATTCCACATTTTTGTAGATATGAGCTTGAAACCTCTACAGTAGGGCTCTCTGATACTCTGAACATGCTGGTGTTATTTTCATTAAGGTTTTATAACTTTTAGGGGGTCTTTGCCTCTTTTTTCGAAAATCAGTCAAATTTTCTCAGGTGCGTAACTTTTGATGGGTAGGACTAAACTTGATGAGACTAATATATTTAAAATCAGCATTAAAATCTGATTCTTTTGATTTATCTATTGGTATCCAAAACCTGTTTTCTAGAGTTTCGGTTACCATTGAGCCGGGTTGCTCCTTACTTACAGTTCGTTACCAAGAACTGTTTGATTGATCTAATCAAAAATTTAAAAACTTGAACTCTGCTGTGGCGCCATATCCTTTGTTCCTTAAAAGTGTGCTAGAACGCTATATTTTGGCGTGAATTGGCCTTTTCAGGATCTTCCGCGACAACTTGCTCGATAATATCAATCTTAGCAAAAAAACAACAAACGTGACCATGCTTCTTGGGGAAAATATGAAATTTTGTATTTTGCAAATAGGTACTTGCAACATCAGGAAAGTAAAAAAAAACGTAGTTTTGTAAATGTAAGCATGTGGTTGAGATATGAAGAATTTCTGATGTTTTATTATCATCACCTTCAAAGGTCGTATTTTGACATTTTCTCGCTTCTGAAAGAACTGGTCAAATCGTTTGCTAAACACTTCTTAAAGAGAGGATCAGTGGGGCAATGTATGCTCTGTAATTTATGTATGTGTATGTTCAGTGTATGTGCAGTAATATCTACATCCTTTTGATGTACATTGCCTTTATATTCCTTTCATTAAAAACAGTTTTAGGAATTCTTCACAGAAGTGTAAAAGTGCCAGATACGATATTTAGACAAGACATAATGTCTGTGAGTGTTCAAATGCTATTAAGCATATTACTAAATCAAATTTGTTTTTAAAAACATTATTTATTGTTGGATGATACGAATTATTTTAAATTTTCTGATAATCTTTCCTCAATTTGCAGGGCCTCTCTGTGATCAATTGAAGTTCAGAGTCTTTAAAATACTTTAGCACTAAATACTTCAAAAAATGTAAACACCAAGCTTGATCAGATCTCCAGCGAACCGTTTTCTTCTTCTGCGTTCTGATGAAAATTCTTTTGTATACGATTTTTTGTTATACAAATGATTCTGTTTTTAATCATTTTTTTTTAAATCATTAGAAAAAAAATGATTATCATTTTTGATTTGGCTCTTTCTCTTTTCCATTTCAGGTCATCATTCTGACGTTGATGTGGTTCAATTTCATCCGAACTCTAACTACGTCGTGACTGGATCTACAGATCGTTGTATCAGGATGTGGGACGTCCTCACAGGTAAATACGTAGATACATTTTTACTTTTCCTCCAAATTATTAGGCTAGGGTTGTCTCGTCTCTTAACCAACACTAATAATTTTCAATTCGACGTGTATTTCAGTCCAAAATCAGACATATAGTTTTAAGAAGGGCGCTAGGGCTTTGAATCTTCGCTCAAATGAGTCTTCGCTTGACATTCTATAATCAATGGTTTTGCATGATTACCCCTTGGAAATGAAAAAAAAACTAAACAAATTGATAGACAACGATCGACGACAAAAAGTTTTAAGGGAAACGCAAACTTAGTATTTTGTAGGCTATATACTACTACTACTACTACTAACAACTCACCGCAGCACCAAGCCGCCTGAGGCCAACACAGCTACGCATGTTCCTCCTCCACCCCAATCTATTCAAAGTCTCCCTTTTTACACCCGCCTAGGAACTTGAAATCTCCCCTATAGGTTTTTCGGAGATGTTTTCAGCCCTAAACCATCTTTGTATCCGTTAAGGCCCCTCCTGTCGCATGAGAATAGTGCTCTGCTACATATAGGAGTTTGAATGTGCATTCCGGACCCATTTTGGGGGTATCCAGGATAATTTTTCTGCCTGGATGTTAAGATATTCATGAAACTTGAAAAAAGACATCGCTTTTAATGTTTTTGGTTTACACTAATCAACACTAATAATTTTTTTTTCTCCATGACCACCTTGCCTTTTCTATGACGAAATCAATAATAGTTGGAGAAAAATAAGTTTTGACCAGGAAAAAATTGTTGCAGAAATGGTTTCTTCACCATCCGGATCGGAAAAAATGCTTAAAAACACATCAAAAATCTAAATCTCTAGCTCGATGCGAAATTGTTTTTTTTATTGTTTTTTTATTTATTTTCTCAAAAACCCGGAAAAAAATTAAAAACGTAAACTATAATGTTTTACACATATTTTTAGATCAGCTTTTGGCTCTGAATTCATATCTGATACTCATTTCGTTACCTGACCAAAAGAAAAATATTTATCAGCAAAAAAAAAAATGGGGAAAAAAACTGTGTCTTTGGCGAAAAAAACTCTTACCAGTGTTTATCAAGGTCTACTACGGAATAAGTTTGTCGTTCTTGTAGTCTATTTGGCTATGTAAACGAAAGGTTTAGAAAAAAGAAAGACTAAACAACAATAAACAGGAATGACGAAACACCTCAGCGCCAAACACCATGAGACAAGGTAGGTTCTAACTTAATGTGTTCAGAGAAAAGCTTTTATCTTATTTTTCAAATATATAAAAATTGCACATCATCAAAATGTAGGAACTAGATTTTTCATCGTCACAGTTAACTGTTATTCTTCTTCACTAAGTTCTTCTTCTTGAAACTTCGAATTGTTGCACGAGCTTCCCTTACAGGCACGGCAGGCTATAGTACACTCAAGTGTGTTTTTCTTACAGGTACACTTTTCACTATCACAGCCGTCAATACGACACGAGCATTTGATAATTTTCAGCAGCTGAGACGGAGCGGCAGGGAGATCTGTTTTTATTGGCGCAAAATCTTCGTTATTTTGCAGTTTCCATCCCAGGCGTAAATGGTCTACTGGGTTCCCGAGCCAAATTTGAACTTGGCAGTAGACACGTAGCGAGTGGTACTTCTCTGCTGCCTGAGTTGGTGGCAGGTCTTGTGGATGCACGAAAGTGGTGACAGTGCTCACTTTTCTGTGAAAGATTAGCTATCTGGCAGTGTCCAGGTTCGAAACATCAGGGCAACCGTACAGTATCAACAATGCTCGCTCTCCTGCTACTACAATATCGTCAAGCGATGCGAGCTTGTCGCCAAATATAGCAGCGCTGTCCCTGAAACTCTTGTTGGAAAGTATCAGCTGAACGGCTTTGCCCTTTCCTATTCCGTAAAGGTGAGAGGTTGTGTCACAACCCAGCACGGCATGACAGAACGGTATCAGATTGCTGACATCTGTTCCTAGCTTCTGCTTCATCTCACTAATATCCCAAGCTGAACTAGTACCGCCAAACTTAGCTTCAGGTGAGAAATATAAACGCCCGGAACGCGAATCTGATCGACTGATCAGAAGAACCAAGATGTCAGTATCATCAGCAACCACGATTGTGTCTGTAAGACTAGCAGCTTCTACCGCTTTTTCTACAATCAGAACGTCGGCGTCTCCTTCCGAGTGCAAAAATTCGGAAACCAACGGCTTCCAAATGGTTGCTGAGCAGCTTCAGGAAACGTCCTTTGTTTGTCTTACATGAAAGAAACTCTTCTTTTTTCATGCAGAGGGTCATCTCTTTGGTGAAAAAGACTTGGCGGCCAACCATCCTTGCTCGATGTAAATGGGTAGCATCTTTGATTGCTGGATCACCTTCATATCCGTCAAACACAACGATCGCACTAGGGTACCTTGCTTGTACGTAATGGACGTATGAAGCAAAGATGACCTTGAAGGTTGACCCTACCTTCTATGGAACTCGATGTAGAAGAGAACCACCATCCAAGACGATGTTACACGCAGAAGCAGGTCTTGAGGGTGACTGAGTCTCAATCCCGCAAGCCTGAAAGATCGCTTTTGCAAGCTCTGGCTTATTCGCTTTTCTCATAAGGCCATCGCTTTCGAAAAGAGAAGAAGGAATCGTACAAAGTTCGAACTTGAAGTATTCTTCTCGGAGGTCAGTTCGTTGGGCTATTATTATAAACCGCTGGAAAAGGAGCGCCGGATCTATGTGCGCTACCACAGAGGACCCCGCCTTTTTGGCATTCATTAGGGTCGCTTGGTCTTTTTTCTTGAAGAATTGCTCCTTCAAGGTTTTCCCGTCATCTTACTTAGAATCAACTTTCCAGCCACATCGGCCTCGACAACATTAACATCTTGGGAAGAAGTTATGCCGTTGGCAATGTTTCTAAGCTGATTGTCACCTCTGAACGGAGAAGATTCTCCGAAGTATCCGACGAGCTTCTGGGTATCGTTGAAGTCACGCTCCTTTCTGCTGGAACTCATGTCGCGGTGCTGCTCACTTGTCGAGTAACCAATTTTTGTCAAATTTTGCATCAAGAGATTGATCTCCAGGCATGCTGGTCTTGACAGAACCCAAATGGCTCTCTGCTGTTCTGTCATCCCACCTCCAGTTCTAAGACCGCCCGATGTTTTCAGACTTCTCATATGCTCGATGACAAGATCTGCCGAGAGCCCAGCCCAGCGTCGCTCTGATCTTCTAATGGTGTGACCTCCCTGTTCAAATGCTTCGAAGATTGGTGGGTGACTAGTTTGAAGCTTAGCCATCTCTTGCTGGTATATCCAGACCGACTTGACATAGAGGTTATGTCCAGATGCTGCTAGAAACGGAAGCATCTCTACTGCAGATTGTATGTGCAAATCCAACAGGCCTAGTCTCTCGGCACGTATGAACTTAAGCAGTATCCCAACCATGTCAAGATACTGAAACCAGAGCTTCGCAGTTCTCTGAGTCAGCAGGTCTTGTCGTCTCTGCTTGAGAAAGTTTTCAAGTTGCTTGAGCTGGGGATCATGACTGAGATCTTCGGGTGGGAGGTTTCCATCCAGTACGTTAGCGAAGACTGTAGACATGGCTAGAGACGTCAACGTCGCTTGCTCTTCTTCGAGGAGATGAGCATATATGGCCGAGCTCACGAGAATGTGAGCTCGAACAGCTCTATAAATCGCTTTTCCAGAAAGAATGTGTGGCACTGCACCAGTCGCGTATACCAATTCCAGAACCTCTTTCAGACCAGAACCTTGCTTGAGGTGTCCTATGCATCCAAAGAAACTCATCATCAAATGAAAACCGCCTAGCTTGAAAACAATACTACTCAGCTCATTCGTCGTGTCGGACTTGAGGATCTTCATTGACTTCCACCAGAGCGGCTGGTCAAATGTGAGAACGGGTGTGAATCCGTAGGTTCTGCCTTGCGAAGCTACAAAGCGCAAGGTTGAGTAAAGTCAGGATTCGTTGCTAGACGGGAGGTCAATCATGGGCAAAAACAAGACGCTTGCCTTGCTGCGAAGGTTTCCCGTTTCATGATGTATTTGGTTAGAGAAAACTGACTGCATGAATCCATTCCAGCTCGGCCTTGGGACATTCAGGAACCCGGTAGCTAACCAGAGCTGATCGAGTGAGGCATACGGGTCGTTGACATTTTTGCCAGGAATCTTCTCATATTGCACCTTTGAAAGCACTGTCTCACTTAAGTGGTAAGGGTAGATGGGAATTTTTCCTTTTTGGGCTACTTCATCTAATGAAACTTCAACTCTCGGAATGGGCGATCGGCTGTTAATGAGGGGAGGCGTGACTGTTGCTAGCAGAGACATCCCATGGAAAGTGTTTCTTCCGTCCATCGTGCAAACATCGTGATCTGCATTATCAGCTACATGCTGCACAGCATGTGCGGAGGTAACTCCTGCAAGGCTAGATTCATCATGGACTGATTCACAGCGTTTAAATTTCTGGACTTCAGCATAAGAGGAGCAGAATCCATGGCTGTGTAAAGTGTCAATAAGAAATCTGGACTTGAAATGGTGATCCAGTTGCACTGCTAAGCCTAGTTGCAGTGGACAAATGAGGGCAAACGGGCGAGCTGCTTGAACGATGGAATTGCCAATGGCAAGCACTTTGAAGGAAATATCGGTTCCAACGAATATTTCATCTAAGAACACCATTAGGCTATCAGGTAGAGAGCCTTCCAGCTGTTCTCCAGAAGAAATCTGCTTTGCGGTCATATGTGATTCCTTCTGTGCTGGCAGTCCTTTGATATCACTTTTGATAATCTTTGCTGCTGCTTTAATAAGCATGATTTTCTCACTCTCTTCGTTATCGGTTTTGTCCAAGTAATAAAAATTCTGGAGTATCGCTGATGCTTTTTCTTTGAATGTCACCACGTCAGCCTTACCGTCAATAGTTGCAAATACTAGCTGGTCACTGAAATATTCCAGAAGCTTGCTCTTCAAGTACTTGTTAGAGTACGGTTAAAGGTCTGTCCCATTCAAAAGCTCTCCCATTGTAACAACAAGTTCACTGACTGTATACTGTTCTTCGTCATTTTCTTCGAAAAAAGTAGCCAGCTTCAAAAACGCCTGATATCTTTCATCGTGACCTGGCCTCCCCCTTTTTGGACGTTTTTTATCTGGCTCAATATCTTCGAGTATTCCAAAAAGTTCTTGTGTCGCAAATCTGGCTGGAAGGCTCTTATTTAATCGAAACATAGAAGAACAGGCTGCGTGATAAATGGCGTCAACTGCGTGCAGGTCTGACACTGCACATATTCGGTGGAAAACGTTATTTGACCAATCATCATCACGGCTTTTGCACACTGCCTTTATACTCTCTTCAAAGTCTTTAGTCCGAACCTTTTACTACTCGTGTCCTTTTCTGTGGTTAGTGTTGAGATTTATCCTTGTTGTGCAGAAAAAGCAACACTCTTGGAAGTTGAAACTTGGAGTCCGTGATCGGAGTACCACTTTTTCTGCTTCCGTCTTTTCTTGCAAGATTCGTCGTCTCTCATTCTCAATTTTCGACAGGTATATTTTGTTTGTGAAAGTCTTTCTGCAAGCAACATGGACTTGGTTCCCTGCCTCGACAGAGATGCTGGTACCTCTCGTTTTGCTAGCTTCATTGATCGCCGTAGCTCCTTTTTCTGCCAGTACCGACGATTCTGAGGTGTCTATTGAACGTTCACAAAGGGGACATAAAACTGCGGTCTCAGCCATCTAAAAAAGAGAACTGGGAATAAGTGAGTATAAGTATAAGTAGTATAAGTAATAAGTGAGCATAAGTATGGGAATAAGTAGAGCTGTCGGTGAATGTACAACGAAAACACTGATTCTGAACCGAAAAATCTGTAGCTAAACCCTCCCCAGTTCAGATAGGTTACTAAAATAAATGAACTGTCAATCTTATTGAGGGCCGCCGTCGAGTATCATGGGTGCTTTAAGGATTCTTGACCAGGGAAATCTGACAGTCATATCCGCGAAAGGGCCCGGCGATTGTCGATAGTACTCTCGCTTCCACTAGAGAAATAGCTTTTTCGTTCCGCCTAGCGGCGTCGACCGTGCTGCGCTCTAGCGACCTGTTTGCTGTACTTAAGTTTTCTTCAGACAGATGGCGCTGATTAAATATGTGTCAGAAAAGAGAGGTAGGACGAGCGTAGAGTCTTCTTTCCTTTCTATATTTCCTTCCTCCGATTCCTTTCCGCTTCCTAGTAGTTATGTTACAAAAGCATCGGCAAGAAAAACAAACAAAAACGCACCTGTGTTAAATCTCTGCTCGGACTCCAAAATACTTTCCATCTGAGGAGTTTTTTTGCAGATAGGTGGCTCTACAAGGCTCAGCAGACTGAAGCAACTTTGAAAAGAGTGCAAGATCAAGGCATGGTGTAACAGAAAGTGAATATCAGAAGGGACTTTCCAGCTGGTTGAAAATGTCGTTACTAATAAAGCTCGGTAAGAAAAGAAATGGATTCGGAACGCCGGTAGGCTATTTGTTCAGATGGGGAAAAATGAACCGAAAATTTGTGCTCCTCTTCGAAAAATACCCCGTGATCGTGTGTCGCTTGATTTTTTTATTTATTTTTTTTTTTTTTACTTCATACAAAAACAAAACATAAAAAAGAATTAAATGATTAAACGTGATGTTTCTGTCTAATAAAAGAGCACAAAAACTACTTTTCTTTTCACGGCTCCTCATTCTCGGATTCTGGAAATACCTAAACAATAGGCGCAAAAAACGTGAAAAAAAAGGGAATTTCGCAACGGGATGGAGATATAGATTTTTGATATGTTGTAGAGCTCTCTTTTTTGAACACAGTGGTGCAAAAATAATTTCTGTACCAATTTTTTCCTGGTTCGACAATTTTTTTCCGTATCTTTCCCCTACTATAAGAGTTCCAAATAGGGATAGGTCCTTTTATTAGACAGTAAAAAAAAATATACATAAACAAAGACTCTTAATATTTCGATGACACAGTCGGTCATCATCATCAGTAGAGTTACTAACATATCAAAATTAAAACAAACTATATTTATACTAAACAAAATACTCACTTCAGGGTCAAACCAAGTTACCGGTCCATTGACTTAAAAATTTCCCTAACTGTTCTTGAATTTTGTAATACTGCGTTAAATAAAGGTGTTACAATTTTCTTCAAAATTGTATGTCAAAGCAGGTTCCCGGTCCATTGACTTAGAAAGTTTCAGAAAAATTGAATCAGAAAAATGGCCATAAATATGCCTTCTTATGCAGAGATCCTCTTTAAAGGTAAAAAAGAAGGTGGCACTAGACTATATAGTCGAAAACGGCAGTGCTAATCTCCGTTTCATGGCCCTTCAGCCAGGGAGTGCGATGGGGACGTGGGGGCCAGACAGAGTTCCTCTTTGGTTGTTAAACTGCAGAAGGGGTTTTGATCTTGGGTCGAATGTTTATTGGAAGTTAGAAATATCATATGTACTGACTCGCAAATTTTTCGTAAAACTGGAAAAACTAAGCTTAAAAAACCTGGAATTTTTAATGCCAGAATATTCTTCCCTTATTTTTGGCCTGTGTCAACCCCTCCCCCAAAAATTTTTGTCCGACTCGTAAAAACGTATCAAAAATACATATAAATAAGTCTTTTGTGCGTTTTCAAAGTTTTTTTTTTGTTAACACCCTCCCCCCTTCGAACACAAATCCTGGATAAACCCTTGATCTCTTTTGTAAAGTTCACAGATGAAAAGTCCAAATAAAAACTTCAGTCGAGAGAAATCTTAAAATTGTTTTTCTCAAAAATAATATTTTTCAGCGAATGTCTTATAGCTCTAGACGGCCAGTAGATCACTGTCGCAGTGGTAACTAATTTTTAGTCTTCTTCTTCTTGTCTAGTTTATTGTTTATTAAGGCGTATGCTCTAAATTTTCGTGTACTAAGGTGAATTCGATGACAGTATCCGTCTGTGAAAAGATTGCAAAGATCCAATGAAGGGGTGTAACAGACGGTGACCGTTTATAATTGGTTTGACGGTTTGAATTATGTACATACATTAAAAAAAAAGATACTTGCTAATAAAAATTAATCTTTCGTTTTTTTTATCAACCTATTTTTGTTTTCATAATTTTTTCCAATATTTCATCAACTGATGACAAAATGAGTAACTGATGAAAACTGATAAGAGAAGGGGCTCAAGTTTTCTCTAAGGAAAACACAACGCCATCTATTGCTACTTAATTAAGAATGGTCTAAAAACTAAATCATTTCTCTACTATCAGAAAATTTAAGACAGAATCCAAATAAATTTGGACCTTCGATTGAAATACAGATTTATAAATTGAAATTGAGCTTGTTTAAAATTACTCTCCTTCTTCTGAGTACGGCTGATCTGCTAGCAACGCTAGTAATTTTTTTTAGGTCTTGTTAGGCTTATGTAAAAGCGCTTGAGTTCTCATATTCAAACACATTTTTCATATTCAAAGCAAGCTCACTTTCCATCTATTAAAAACGGGATTTCAATTAAAGTCCTTGGGCAACGAGGAGATCAATCAAGTGGTCACTTACCAGGGTAGTATTATTGTTAAAGACGGTGGAAGCAGTGAAGATGTACAAAGTTCATAATCAATGCCCAGGATGTTTATTCATAGTTGAAATTTTGTTTGGAAGAAGAGGAAGATAAGTCCGTGAACTAAGACTAGAATATTGGAAGTTACGGTAATGACAGTGGGTAAGTTTAGTTCTGAAATGTGGGCACTTTGGAAGACAGAGGACGATTTTTAAACTGTTTTCCGGAGGAATTTTCTAATACGGGTACCCGTTCGACAGGCTGTATGGCAAACAAAAAGCTCTACGAAAACTGTGATTTTATCCGACTTTCAAGGGCTATAATTAAAGAAAACTAGAGATGCCTAGGACACGCTTTGCTGATGAAGGATGACAGATTACCAAAGACTGTTCTTTTTGGTCGTACATCTGGGGCCAAGTGAAAGCGGGTTGTCCCTGAATGGGGTGGAAATAGTCAAAAGAAAGGATATAATTTAAATTGGAACTTCTTTGGAGGGGGGGTAAAGAATGAGGGTTTGAATAGATTGAGCTAGAGGAGGGGTGTGTGCACCTTCGCACATCTTAGGTGGCTCGGTGCTGCAGTAAGTTGTTAGTAGCAGTTATAATAGCATTTAAACCCATACCTAGGACGTCTGAAATTAGTGAGGTTCTTTTATTCCTGTTTTTTTTCTGGATTAATAATAATAATAATTAATAATAATAATTTTATTTCAACCCTTCATACAAATACATGTAAATGCTCGAAGGAGTTATAAAAACGAAAGGAAAAAAATAACGGAAAAATCACTCAACGCTACAAAACAAAATTAAACTGCGATAACTATGGAAAAGAGAAAACAAACGAAATCATTTAATGCACAAGACTATCCAATGGAAAGTCGTGTATTGTTCTATTTCGACTTTTGAGACGGGTATACAGCTTATCCATTTTCTTACTTAACTCAAAAATATAGTACCTCTGCGAAACATACGAGTTTCTGAACCATACGGGAATTCCCAATAAATATTTGCAATACCGAAAAAAAAATGAACGTATTTGGTTACGTTCGGTTTTACTAAAGTAATTCCATAAAGGGGTTAAAAAAAAGACGTGTGGCGCGAACATGGCGTTACAGAGACGACCGAGCGTAATTTTGTCAAATTGACCTTTAGTTCGTGCTAGCATACCGTAAGTTTTCCGCAGTTTTTCTTTAAGTGCTGCAATAACTATTTTTTTAGTAGCTTTGATAGAATTCCCATACCGGAGTCCAAGATACTCAAACTTTTCCTTTTGGAGAACTGTCTTCCCGCAAACATCAACAGCACGATTTGGCAATGTTTCGTCATTCAAAACGACGAATTCAGTCTTAGACGGCTCTATTGTTAGCCCAATATCACCAAGTGTAGACGACACGGCATTAATAGCTTTCTGTAAAGATTCTAAACTATCACTTATCAAAAGTAGATCATCTGCGTAAGATAGATGACTAGCATCAATTCCATCATCTATCAAAAAATCTTCTATCGATTTTGTCGCAGAACTTATTGCATTGTTAAATATCACAGGGCTGATTACTGAGCCTTGTTTAACACCCCTACGTATATCTATAGGTCCAGAAAGGTGTCCGGCAGACCGAATTCTTACTTGAGATTTTCGATACCATTACCACAGACAATTACAAACAAACGGATCAACTCCTGCCCTTAGTTGTGACAAGACTGCTTGCGAATGTAAGACAGAATCAAACGCCTTAGATATGTCTATTGCGCAGACGAATAATGGAGTTTTTCGTTCCTTAAACTTCTCAACAATTGAAATAAAAGTTGCATGTGCATTCTGAACACCAAGACCGGACCGGAAACCGAACTGATTGTCACCCACCTCCGCTCGTGCTGCCACTATGGGGCACAGTATCTTCTCCAGTAACTTTGCTAGAACTGAACAAATAGTGATGGGCCTGTACGAAGAACAATCTTTAGTGTCTTTCCCCTTCTTATGTATACAGGTAACGACCTGAAAGCCTTTAGTCTCTGAACGCCTAAAACCATCGGGATTCATTTACAAACTTGGAGATTGGCTTCTATACGATTTGAAGTCGAAAGTCATTTCAAGGTTATTTTTCATATCCGAAATACTGCCTAGGTGCTATAAAAGAAGTCATTTTTGGTTCGAATTGTTGCTGGTGACAAAAATAGGTTTGTACATTAAATCTAAGCACAAGAAATTGTACGTGAAACCCGAACGAAGAACATAAAAGCCGAATATCCGCAGTGAGAAGGCATCGGTCAGTATTTGGTGAGATTAGATGGGTGTCAGTCGCTTTTTAGTTTTAAAATCTTGTGAAACTTTACAGGAAATATTTAAAAACGGCAATAAATTTAGTCTGGAGAGAATATTGAACAAAAAACAACCGAATATGTAATTCGGTACGAAGATGCAGTTTTCCAGCATGAAATCGTTCGCCATCAGTTAGCTAGATCGGTTAAAAACTTTTCGAAAAATTCTGGAAGTTTCGCCTCATCCACTACGTTCACCAGACGGCTACCACTTGTTTCCTTGGTGATTCCAAGGGAATAGGACACCACTATGCATCACTAGGACACCGCTATGCATCACTTCAGTCGAGATATCAAAAATTGGCTTTATTCGCTCCTAGGCTGAGTGGTGACGAATGGTGTTGCTGGCAAGGAATCCATAAATTGCCGAAATGATGGGAAAATGAGTTAGTTTCAGGTGGAAGATGCGTTGAATAATACCTTTACTTTTGTAAAAACATTTAAAAAAAAGAAAATCCTCACTTTCAAGCTATGCACTAAAAATTGACAAGCTTTTAGCCGCAACAATCATTAAGCATTCTTTGAAGACTCACCTTTCGTTCGAAATTTCAAACATTCCTTCTAATAACTCACCCTTGTCTTGATTAATTTAAGAAAACTTTCTACGAAAGAAGTTTTTCAAAGAAAGGTAAAGAGCTACATTAAAACAAATATGAGCAGAAATAAAGTCAAATAATTTTTCAAGCGTAAAACTGTCATAAATCGCCATCAATAAATAAATGAAACCCAAAACGAAAAGAAATTACAATAAATAACCGAGTCAAACTCAAAACGAGCAGAAACTAAGACGAGTAGGGCTGTAGCCCCCCGTGCATTCTAAACACCAGAACATAATTTGAATTCTACTGAAAAAAATCCTTATTTCCAGCTGTATATTTATTTCTCCTAATATAGAAAAAAGAAAAAAAGTCACCATTATAACCAAAATTGCTGAAAAAAACAAATGAATGTGGATTGACAGTTTAATATATATACTGATATTCATTCCTGAAAATCTTAATAATTTCGGATTTATTAAAGTTAAAAAAGAGAAAAAACGTAATTAGTATTTTTTTCAGGAAAGTGCAAATTATGTTCCGTTCTTTAGAAGGCACGCGAGGCGTTTTCTAAGATGTTCTAAAGACGTTCTCAGATGTTCTTAAGTCATTTCATTAATATGCTTACTATCTCTAGACCTTTAACCCAATTTGGACTTTTTGAAATGTGTACAATAACAAGAAGACTAACAATAATGATATCTATGAAACACCGAGCAAATTATAAGAACACACTGTCATTTATGCTTGTTTTTTTGTGTATCATTATTGCTTTAACATAAATTTTCTGTAATTGTGTGTTTGGTAGAAACACTTTAAATATAATTATTTCTAGAAAAAAATTCTGACTACCCTATTTCTATTCTTAATTCTTTAAAATAAGGAATATTTTAGTTTATGATAGATATTTTAATACTTTTAGGCAAATGTGTATTCAACATGACAGGTCATAAAGCATCGATCCAATGTTTAAGCTTTTCACCTGATGGCAGATTTCTGGCATCTGGTGATAGAGATGGACATTTGCATATTTGGGATTTGGCACATGAAGCTGCACCAGTTGCACAACTTCCTGCACATGATAGTGTCATTTATTCTATCACTTTTGGTAGAGGAGAGGGAAATGTCATTGCTACTGGTAATTTTCTATCTTTTTCTTGTTTGGGTTGCAGTTTTGCATTTAATCAAGCTGTAACATGATGCTCCTTGCCCAGTCCGGCATGGTAATTTTCTGAAAATGTGGTAATTTTCTATGTTTTTCTCGTTTTCGGTTGCAGTTTTGCATTTCATCAATTCTGCGATTATCGAAAGATTGTACGCAGCACTTAAGCAGAAAAAAAAAACAGGACGAGGAAGATGTGTTTGACTTTTTCTAGAAATTAGTATGATATGATTTATTAACACTAAAATCCCTACTGGGCCATGGTTAACACACAATACACTTCAAAAATAATAAATACAAACATACTTATTATAAACAAAACAAAAATAAAAATAAATTTAAAGAAAATGATCTCTATGCTTCATGCCCTCTTAATATCTCTCTTAATATATTACCCTCCCATTCCTCCCTTTCGAACCACCCCGGAAAAATTTCCTCTCTCAAACCTCTTAACTCCTTACATAAACATAAAAAATGAACCAAATGCATCATTTTCATCCCCACACGTCCCACGCAGCACTTAAGCAGAAAAAAAACAGGACGAGGAAGATGTGCCTGACTTTTTCTAGAAATTAGTATGTGGACCAAAAGCTTAGTGAATAAGTGTTAAGTGGTCATCTTTATGAGCAATGATAAGCCCCCTCAGCATATGTATATAAGATAAGATATTTATTTCAAAAAATTTCTTGTCGCAACCCCCAAAGGGCCGAATTCATATTTTGGAGTCACAAAACCAAAAATAATATAATTAAAAAAAAAACACAAGAAAACTGGCAAAACAATGACAAAAACAATAATATCAGAATGGCTGAACCGTTCATTAATCAAAAATATGAAGCTGCCAAATGTCAGAAGTTGAGAAGATAAAAACTGATAAAACCAAAAAAAGAGTGAAACAAAATATACGTTAAAAAGGTTTAAAAAGAACACATAAAAAGGGGGAGGGACCAAAAGAATCAAACGAACATAAAACATGGGTTTCACCAGTACCAAATAAAAAAAAGAAGAAAATGTATATTGTGAAAGAGTGGCTTGGATAGCGTAGATGTGTCCTCAGGCTGGACGAAGAAGAATTGTATTCAATAGCTCTAAAAATGAAGAGAACTCCCCATCCCCTTAATTTAAATCTGTGTTGGTATTATGTAAAACAGCCTAATTGCTTTGTAATATCTTGTGAGATGGCCAAAGCAGGACCTTTAAACAGGGTGGGATTGAGGAAAAACATTTATTAGTGTATCAACCTCGGAGAGCACATACAATGTCGAAACCTCATACAACACTGTTAAGAGCTTTTGGCAGTACTAGTAATGTCAGTGTTTTGGAATCAGTTACTTTCACAGTCATTAAGACTGTCTTCAACAGGATTTGATTGCAGAACAGGCTCCTCTCCTTCAGAGTTAGATTCTGGTTCAGCTAACCGTGCCTGTTCTGGAGCCCCCCCCCCCCCCCCCAAAAAAAAAGAAAAGAAATGAAAGTCCTGGACATGGTCCTAAGGATTATATATCAATTTCTATCTCCACCCTCCCATCATCTCTCCCTTAGGTAATACAATACGATTGCCCCTGATGTAAAAAGGAGAGTAGAATTTTTAATTTCCCTTCTAATGAAAATCCGGAATTATCCAAGCGGGAAATAGGGAGGAATTTTCCTTGTGGAGGAAGAATACTCCGTGGGGGTATTTTCTGGGGGGAGGGTAAACGCCAGCTCCCCGGGAAAAGACCGCATGAATTCTAGATTTCTCGGAGATGTGGAATTTAAAATAAAATGAGGATATTGAATCTTCTTTGGCCCTCCACATTGTTGAAAATCCAGACCATGTAGTTCTTTTTGATTAGGCAACTTTAATATTTGAAGCAAATGGCTTGCCACATTCTTTTAGGTAGGCAATTGAAATTTAAAAAAAAAAATCTATAAATAGAGACCTTGCTTTAAGTAGAGATGTTGAAAATATTCCTATAAATCCAATTTACCATAACTTAAAATTAAAGGATTCAAATAAAATTTTTCTTCAGCTTAAATTGAGATCATCATACCACACTTTTAATGAAAATTAGGGCAGTAGACAAGCTAAGTCGATCACTAAGCAGAGAATTCTTGCCCAATCTAATTGGTAAATAGTCTGTCATTAATTCTGGCGTGGATTTTGGTTTGTTTAATTCAAAGT
Source organism: Artemia sp. Kazakhstan ARC1039 (assembly GCA_029168905.1). Lineage (NCBI taxonomy): Eukaryota > Metazoa > Arthropoda > Branchiopoda > Anostraca > Artemiidae > Artemia > Artemia sp. Kazakhstan ARC1039. The sequence continues at coordinate 26,396 of JAQQPU010003893.1, read as the reverse complement.
TGCTTCTGCTTAGTTGGAGCTAATTCACAAGGTTAGTTTCCTTATTTTTTTGAGCATTGAAGACGGCTGGGCGGAAGTCGGTGACGAAATATCTGCCTCTATAATTTTCGCTTAATTTTTTTTCCGCTGGCTGACATTACCCTCATTTTTCTCGGCTATTTAATTTTTTTTTGTTGTTTACTGTATGTCAATCCTGCTTGTAGCCCTTTCTGTCTTGAACAGTTCACAGAACTAATGTAATTTTATTTCAACTATTGTTTCACCATTTTAAAATTATAATTACCCGTACTATAATACACTTTATCATTCTGATAACAAGAGATCTAAATCAGACAGACGGCCTTTTAAACCGTGGAACACATCTATACACAAAACAAAGTCATATTCAACTCTTTCTGCAAGTCTCTTCGCGCTTTTGTGGTCTGAAAATTGCAAGGCCTCGTAAAATATGTAAAATACCTAAATTACGTAAAGTTGGTAAAATACCAATTTTACGGGGGTCCGCATAATTACGGTAAAATACGTAAAATACCCAATTTTACCGTGACCAATTTTACCAGTTACAACACTACTCTTGATCGAACTGAAAATAAAAAACGAAAACCGGTGACCATATCTTGTTGAATAAGGCTCATCAGAGTTATACCGATGAGATATATATATATATATCAGTAGAGATATACTACGCTTATTAAAGCTATAATAAGTGAAAGATTGAGATGGCTAGGACACGCTCTGCTGATGAAGGATGACAGATTGTCCTTGTCGGCCAATTCTCTAGGGCCAAACGAAAAGCAGGTCGTCCTCGAATGGGGTGGGAGGATGTCGTGAGAAAAGCTTAAAGGAAGTGGGAACTTCTTGGGAGGGTCTAAAGAGGGAGGGTTTGAATAAATATGGAAGGAGGAAGATCGTGCGTAGCTGTTTTGGCGTCAAGCGGCTAGGGGCTGCAGTTAGTTGTTAGCTGTAGTAGTTGAGATATACTACCAGCCTTCATGGTCAATCGTTGCTTAAGTAAATTTAAATAAATTTAAGCTTTATTCACATAAAATAAATGTAAGCATAATGTTTGTTATCGTCAGTCGGGTATCAAAAGGACGTATCTCCATAATTATAAAATCTCAGAAGAGCAGAAAAAAACCTCACAACTTTTTATTTCCCCTCCGGTAACCTTAAAATAAAAACGGATCGATATGTAAGACCAATACGTATCAATCCGTTTTTGTTTTACGGTTATCAGACGGGAAATAGAAAAGTTGTGAGGCTTTTTTCTGCTCTTCTGAAAGTTTACAATTATGTAGAGACGTTCTTTTGATACCCGTCTGACATTATGTAGAATAAGAACACCTACTGCAACAGTAAGAATACTTGTTACAAAAATCACAAAACAAGAAACAGGAAATGAGGCAAAAGACAGAAAATTAAGTAAATGGAAAAAAAAAACAAGCAAATTGACAAACATATTTGACACCACAGTAAACCGATTTATATAAAATAGTGTGCATACCAGCCTACGCCTAACTAAACGTATGTTTGGTAATTTTACCATTTCCTGGTAATTCTGGATTCACAAGCATGTTAGGTGGTTCTGTTCCGCTCTTCAGCAACCCTATAAACAAATGAGTGCTGACCAATTTTGTTTTGGTTTAAGAGAATAATTCTCACAAACATTTTTTTTTTATTTAATAGGATAATTTTTTTTTTATTTTAAATTAATCTATAATTTAAAATAATATTTAAAAACAAAAACAACTTCAATGTGTCTAAAACTAGGTTATTGTTATCTTCAAGATGTAATTTCCATGGAGATGGGGCTGTAAACTCTGCTTTACTATTTTCTATGCTTTTGAATGCCGGGACCATGCTAAAAAGACACGCAGTTAAATGTGTTATAGAGATTGTTGCGTGTTAATGATTCTTTTCATCCTATGCCTTCTTAATTTGACCAGCCCTGCTAATCCAAACTAACGTTATAGCCTAGGATTATTACCTTAATTTTTCATGAAGTATTACATAGCAGTTTAGTCTTTGGGAGTAAAATCCTTTGTAGTTCTTATTCTTGTTATTTTACTCGTGGCCGGAATCTTGTTTCTATATCTTTTGGCTTGAAACCTCTAAAATTTAACTATCCTTTTGATTCCATGACATAAGGTAGTTTTATTCCCTGGGATAACATTCCCTCTGGGAATATTGGTTAGAATTAAATTTCGGCAAGAAAGAAAAGCACCGACACTTTCTAAGTCTCAACATCATTAAAATTAGTAAATGCCTACCAAAAGTTTAAATTTCAGAGAGAAAATATGCGCCAATTAATTCGGCTACAGTGATTAATGAGGGGCTAAGAAAAATTATTTATGTAAAGCATATTGTATTATTAATATGTTTCCTTTTTATCGGATTAAAATGATACTTTGTATATAAAAATCGCCTTTGCTGATTGATGAATTCAACTACGTTTAAAGAAAACAAGAACCATTTCTAATATCATACCAATTACCATAGCAAAAGAGGAAAGAAAGAAGATCAGCATTGTAGACTATTCAACAAACTGCTCCTGATGAATCATTGCTCCTGCTGTTGCAGCATTGACAGAGATGGGACTCTTCGCCTCAAGTCCGAATGGTCTCTTGCAAGCGTGACTGCTTCTAAGAGATCAGTAATGATCATGGAGAAGTACTGGGTGAGACTGTTTCTCAATATGTGCCGAGGCCGTCCGCACTGGTGCTTCCAGCCACGTGCAGGGGAGTTCAAATAGAATAGTATGTTGATGGGAGTTTCTGCTGGTATGCGGACTAGATGACAAAACCTCTGTATGATTCGCGTGGCAAGCTACCGAGAGTGGGGAGGGGGGTCAGTTGGGTGCTCGAGTGAAAGTCGTACCACCTGATCTTTTTGATTTGCCTCAAGAACTATGTTTAGGCCACATCTATGGCATCAAGTACAGAAGCAGCAGCTGGCCAGGCCTCGCCACTGTAAAGAAGAAAACTGTCTCTTATTAAAGAAAGACCCAAGAATGGAAGACGGCATCAACGACTAAAACACAACTTTGGCGGTCCAGAGACAGAGCTCTTTAACTGTATGGATACGTACTATCCTGCTTATAGATATTTATTACCATAGAGAAATAACAAAAAATGGAACAAGGGTGCATTTCATATATTGAAATATTTGCCATCCAATATCTTATGGGAAAAGAAGCTACTAATACTAGGTTCTGGTATTATTTTTTTTTTACAGGAAGTCTTACAATACCAAATTAATGTAGGACGACAAGCGTATTAAACATTCCAAAATCCCTGGAATAAAACTGACTGCTTTTTTTCACAAAATTTATTAGTTCCATTACCTGCAAGAGATGTCGAAGTCTCTATTTTCATGTAAGCATTACCACATACAATAATAAAGAGCATAGATAAAGAGTTACTAAATTGGAGAGTAAAAATATTAGCTTGGGGGGGATAAAAAGAGGGAAACCGTGAAAATTTTGTCTGAGCCCTCGTAGAACCCATTTATGACTACACGCACCGTAATGTTTTATTTGACCACGCTAGTTTTATTTCACATAACAAAGGTGGCTAGATAAATAAAAGTTGCCGTACCGACTTTCTCTTTATCTGTGCTTGCTACCTTATTTATGGATACTTAATTACCGGTATCAAAGGCAGCGCGCTAGCGCTGCCTAAGTAAAGAACGATGTGGGCACGATGTGTTGTTTTTTGGTTCTTTATACCCGGGCACTTCGTATCGAAGGAGTTGTCGTAGAAACTTCGAAAAAGGCTCATTCGATTGCAAATTGGAGTGGCTAGTGCCCTTTTTAATAGTCGAAAGTGATTGGAGGGCAAATAGCCCCCCCCCACGCCCATCATTCCCCCAAACACATCCAATCAAAATTTTGAGATAGCCATTTTGTTCAACGTAGTTGATTTCCAGATAGAAAATATGTTTTTGAGGAGGACACTCCCCCACAACCCTCAGGGCAACGGTTTTAAGTTATGCCCTGGGGGCATGTAAGGTTTTATAGAAGGCGTTGTCGTAGAAACTTAAAAAAAGGCTCATTCGATTGGAAATTCAAAGGGCTAGTGCCCTTTTTAATAGTCGAAAGTGGTTGGAGGGCAACTAGCCCCCCCACGCCCATCATTCCCCCAAACACATCCAATCAAAATTTTGAGATAGCCATTTTGTTCAGCGTAGTTGATTTCCAGATAGAAAATATGTTTTTGAGGAGGACACTCCCCCACAACCCTCAGGGCAACAGTTTTAAGTTATGCCCTGGGGGCATATAAGGTTTTTAAAGAAGGCGTTGTCATGGAAACTTCAATAAAAGCTCCTTCGACTGGAAATTCAAAGGGCTAGTGCCCTTTTTAATAGTCGAAAGTGATTGGAGGGCATATAGCCCCCCCCCCATACCCATCGTTCCCCCAAACACATCCAATAAAAATTTTGAGATAGCCATTTTGTTCAGGGTAGTTGATTTCCAGCTAGAAAAGATATTTTTGAGGAGGACACTCCCCCACAACCATCAGGGCAAGGATTATAAGTTATGCCCTGGGGGCATATAAAGTTTTTATTGAAATCTTTGTCGTAGAAACTTGAAAAAGGGCTCATTCGATTTGAAATTCAAAGGACTAGTACCCTTTTTAATAGTCGAAAATGATTTGAGGGCAACTAACCCCCCTCTCACGCCCACCTTTCCCCTAAACACATCCAATCAAAATTTTTAGATAGCCATTTTTTTCAACGTAGTTGAAAGTTTTGGAAATTAGGTCTTTAAGGATGACAACCCCTCCCTCCGCAGCCCTTAGGGCAAGGGTTGTAAGTTATGCCCTGGGGGCATATAAAGTTTTTATTGAAAGCGCTGTCGTAGAAACTTCAAAAGGGCTCATTCAATTGGAAATTGAAAGGGCTAGTGCCTTTTTTAATAGTTGAAAGTGATTGGATAGCGACTAACGCCCCTCTCACGCCCACCATTTTCCCAAACACATCGAATTAAAATTTAGAGATATCCATTTTGTTCAACGTAGTTGAAAGTTCTGGAAATTTTTCTTTTAGGATGATAACCCCCTCAGAGCCCTCAGTGCAAGGGTTGTAAGTTTTGCCCTAGGGGCATATAATGTTTTTATTGAAAGCGTTGTCGTAGAAACTTCAAAAGGGCTCGTTCGATTGGAAATTCAAAGGGCTAGTACCCTTTTGAATAGTCGAAAGTGATTAGAGGGCAACTAGCCCCTCCCTCCACGCCCATCATTCCCCCAAACACATCCAATCAAAATTTTGAGATAGCCATTTTGTTCAGCGTAGTTGATTTCCCGATAGAAAATATGTTTTTTAGGAGGACACTCCCCCACAACCTTCAGGGCAAGGGTTTTAATTTATACCATGGGGGCATATAAGGTTTTTATAGAATGTGTTGTCGTAGAAACTTCGAAAACGGCTCATTCGATTGGAATGAACTTCGAAAAGGGCTCATTCGATTGGAAATAGAAAGGGCTGATGGCCTTTTTAATAGTCAAAAGTGATTTGAGGGCAACTAATCCCCCTTCCACTCCCACCCTCCCACGCCCATCCTCCCACGCCAACCCTCCCATTTCTGCTATTTAAAATTTAACCAAATCAAAATAGCGTAAGGGTATCCAAACTATCAAATGAAAGTAAACAGATTGCGAATGGTATCAAGTTTTCCATTTCAGGTCAACTAGAGGAAGTATGAAACTAAATTAAACAGTACTATTTGTGTCCAGATTTTACAATATAAATGTTTTTACTTTTATAACTTCAATAAATCAAATAATTTTAACATTTTGATTACTAAATATCAGTAAATGTATATTAAACTGACAATGCATATTCATTTGTATTTTTTCAGTAAAGTGCAAATTTTGTTCTGGGCTTGGGAAGGCATAGGGGTTTCGCGCCCAACTTATGTTAATTTCTGCTCGTTTTGAGTTTTACTCGGTTATTTATTGTAACTTCTCTTCGTTTTGGGTTTCATTTATTTATCGATGCTGATTTGTGGTAGTTTCACGCTTGGTAGATTGTTTGATTTTATTTTTGCTCATTTTTGTTCAGTGGAGTTCTTTACTTATCTTTGAAAAACTTATTTTGTGTAAAAAGTTTTTTAAATTAATACATTAAAAGAACTAACGTCAAAATAATTATCGTCTCGAAAAACACATTGCAGGTATGATAACCGTATTCTATTATCTTATAAGCAAGTATTCAGACACAATCTTGTACATTAGAATTTATTTCCATATACGAAGAATTAAAAAAAAAATCACTGAATTATGTACAGACTTAAAGGAAATTTAAAAATCCTGTTCTTTGGAGGCGGGAGCAAGGGACACGGGCCTGAGCCATGGACAAGCTCTTTTATAGCTCTATCTTAAGCATTAAAGAGCGGAAAAACAAGTCTTAATATATGATTTTTCACTTTTACGAGGGGAACTCCATCCTTGGTACGGCCTCAAAACCTTAGTACCAACGTAAATAGTTATGTAGGGCCGGACAACAACAGTTGCTGAATACCATAATAGCCTACCTGGAAAAGACACGGATGGCAATCGATTTTCGATACAAGTGTAATTTTAACTACTTTCCGTGCTAAATTCTTTTTTAAGTTTTGTTGCTTGTGAAATATTTAAGGTCATAACAATTTATGCCCAACAATTATTTATGCCCATAACAATTATTTATGCCCATAACAATTTATGGGCAATAATAAATGGACATCAACAATTTCTTCTTCTTTTTCTCTGTTAAGACAGGCAACTAAAAGTGAATATTAAATTACATTTTTTTTTATGATCCCGATTCAAATTAGGCAAGTTAAAACTTGATCCTTAGAATTCCCAGTGTAATCTTATTCGTATTATACAACCTCTTGGCTTTGCAGAACGTGCCTGGAAGCCATATAATACATGTTTATGAAGTGACTACTGGCCCAAAGGAGACAGTAAATTAGACCTAAAATCTTCTTTTGTACATTTTTAGCAAAAGGTTAGGTTAAAAGTGGATGAACACATATAAGCTTAAATCTGATGCTTCTGACAGCTAAAACAGTGAAAGTTCACGCTATGAAGCAACGCATGGCAACATTGACCATGGAAGGCTAATTATAGTAGCCTTCAGGTAGTATACCAGAAATTGCGCAATTTCTAAGAAATTTGAGACCAAGTACAAGAACTGCGTTCCATCTTCACTTAGCTATGAGTACTTTATAGTCACGGTATAAATATTATAACAGTACCGAAAATTTGGTTCACAAACGGGACACTTCATAGCGTGCTGACTGGGAAGTTAACCACTACGTCAGAGCAATAGCTTCAGCTGCTACTTTGTGTTCAATCGGATCATAGCGTATGTATGATTTGTCCTTGTGCGTACGCGAAGGCTGAGTCATAAAGTGATGTATCGACTGATGTGTCCCCAAAATCTTTAATGGAGAGTATAGGGTTTTTTTGCTACTGTTATGATATTTATACTGTGCTTTGTGGTTATTACTGGCTATATATCTTTTTTGTGCTTTGACACTCCCGCCCTCTTCCGAATATAAAGCGTCGGCATGGCATTGCACCCCGACTTAACACGCTGAGCAGAATTTCTAATCAACATTTGACGAGTATATCTGCAGATATCTACTAAAGCATGCGGAGACTGAGATACCAAAGTGCTAAGTTGGGATCAAAAATTAGTAACGGTCACAGAGTGAATTTTCATGCTAAACATAAATGAAAAGAAAAACCAAGGCAAGACGAAAATGCAACGTTCAGTTGTTTACGCGCAAAGTAATATAAAATACCCATTATTTTCAGTAAATCTTTTTTTCTAAGCCTTTTGTTGGAGTAATGGATCATTAGAGTAGATTCAACTCCTTTGTTGTAAATTAATGGATTAATGAAATGCTGCACTTTTGATTAATTATGAAACAAAAAGTTAAAAAACCTTAAGTGCGAGACCCTAAATTTATATGTTCATTCATTGTTGAAATTATAGGTAGCATGGATTACTCAGTGGCACTTTGGGACTTCGGCAAAATAACCGAGGATTTAACAGAAGATGCAATGACCCAGTATGCCACAGATGTTAAGAAGAATGTGGATGGGTTTTTGCTTGGGAGGTACCCTACGAAAAAGACAGCAGTTTTGGCTCTGCACTTTTCGAGAAGAAATTTGCTTATTGGTGCAGGCATGTTTGAGGGATAATTTTTTGCAGATATTGATTTCTTTTCATCTTTTTTATCGGTTTCATTTAATTAAATTATTGAAGTTTAATTTTCTTTGAAAACCAAACTAAGGTTGCATAGATAAGTGAAATAACCTAAGTGCTGTTGTTAGCCCGTTGCACTGCCAGGTGATGTTGTTAGCCCACTGCCTTGACAATTTGTCATCTAGTAAATCGTTGCGATTCGCTGTCTCGGTGGGAGTCAATCGATCTTCAAAATTTTCTTTATAAAAATTATTAGGATACATGAATATGTAATTTTTTTTAGAACTTTTATATATAAAAACTTGTTTTAAATTGTCTGACCTATTTTCCCCCTACCCACAGAAAAAAACTTCCATCTTTTGTCTTTCTGTATATGGGCTCAGGACAGAAGCACAAGGGTAATAATTTCTAAAGGAGATAGAGGTTAAATGCCATTTCTACGCTAGAAGCTAATTACTCACAGCACATCCTTCGCTCAGGGTATGTATTGGACTTTTTTAGAGGGTTTCAGGGCAGGGTGTAATGCACTCAAGAGGTTAAGCAAATGTACAATTTCTAAAACATTTGATGAAAATACATCTTTCGATTTTGCCCTGGCTCTATAGCAGGTCTTTTAAATACAGTCATCCCATACTTTTCTGATTAACTATATATTTTAAAAAAGTGAAACTAAGGTTGGCTAACGAGGAACTTGCGTTAGTGATAAGTTCTGATCATATAAAATAGATTTTGACTAGATCTAACAGATGAAGAACGTTGAACATTGGAACGGCTCAAATATGAAACAGGTTCCTGGGGCATCTTAAAAGTGGTGATATTCTATGGTATTTCCGGTTTCCGGTGTCTACTGTCGAAAATAGATAGCAAGCTTTGACTCTACTACCCAAGAAGAAATTTACTTATTAGTGCCGGACAAATTGAGAGACTATTGTTTCGTCAGTGATACTTTTCATTCACTTTCCTATTGTGTTGCTCTAATTAAATGAAACAATTTTTTATTTTTTTAAATATATTCTTTATTTTCTTTTTCTTTATTTTGGTTTAGCTATTGAAATTTGCAATCTTTTTGGTATCCTATCTGTCTGCAGTGTTACTAAACACCTGCTATAAGATAGCGTGGCAGAAAAGCGGAAATGCGCCGAAGGTCTTATTCTCCTAAATAATTCATTTAAAAAATGTGTTGACTTCAAGATTCGAATGTGCAAAGGAACCCAAATAGTGCACATGGGCCTTATCTGGCTACAATAGATGTCTCTATGGCTTATTCATTGGTGTCAATTGGTGATGGGGGATGGGGGTCATGTGCCCCCTAGAATTTTTGTCCGCTCCTCCCTTAGATTGGGGGGGGGGGGGTAGGGGGGTATTTTCATTGAAAATGCCTTCTTTTAATATTTTTTTAATCAGTTGAAAAACAACCACAAATCCCCCTTCCCCCACTCCAGATTCTGAAAAATGTATTTTGCCCACCCCATTCCCTCCTAAATTTTCGTGAACCCACTGACCTTGTTTGATATATGGCTCCGTTTTGTTTCTTCTTTTTCTAGTCTTGTTTGAATTTCATCAACAAAAACAGAAATGTAGGCAATAAATTTGAAGAGAAGCCATGATTTGTAGATAAGAGGAAATGTAAATTGAAGAAACCATAAACATATTGGGCTGATCTATCAGCCGACAGTGCTGCAAAGAAAAAAGAAATAGAAAAGAGATGGGCTGATGTTGATTTTTAATTAAATTTTTGCTAGTTAGTGTTAAATAGAGTTGAATTTTTTTTCTTAGAGACCGACTTAATTTTTATCGATTTTCTTTTCTAGATTCTTGATTTAAACACAAATACATGAGCAAAAAATAGAAGTCTGCCACCATAGGCTTATAACGTTGGTGATCACACAAATAGCAATTACTCAAAAAACACTATTATTTATCGTACACTAATATATTTGTCATGCATTTTTTTGTTATACAAAGCATGACAAATAAATTTGGGAGTATATTTGTGAATAATCAAATAACTCTACGAAATGGACAATAATAATAAAAAAAAATCATAACTGCCTCTTGACAACCAATTGCAATTTTTATAAGAAGCTGGTTGTTAACACTCGATTTAAATATAGTTAATAAAATATACAACAGTATAATCGTAGAAGATGAATCCTAAGAAAAAGATAGTCATCACAAGATGAGATTAATTTTTAATGTCATGCGTAAAGTTATAATAATGATAAAAAAAGAAAAACATGTTGCTATTAAATTATATTCAGGAGTTTAATCCCAGTCCTATGATCTGCGTATAAACTCTCTGATGGAATATATATTTTGTTTTGATGGTATTCTGTTGTTTTGTCAATCAAGTCTTGTTATTTATTTAGTTGTCGTACGCTATATTATTTTCATGCATTAGAATGTTTCTTTTACACTAGATCGAAGAATAATAATAAACAAGAAAAATTAATCAGAACTGCCTCTTAGCAACCAATTGCGCTATTTGTAAGAAGCTGATTGCCAAGACTCGATTTAAATATATTTAACAGAAAATAAAAAATTATAATACTAGAAGAAAAATCCAAAAGGAAAATTGATATTAATTGTTGATGTCATGAATGAAGTTAAAAAAAAAAAGAAAAAAAAGACCGTTATTGAATCCCATTCAGGAGTTCAATTCCGGTTGTATAATCTACGTATATGCTCTCTGTTGGGATATTTATTTTGTTTTAATGATGTTTAATGATCTGACAACCAATGATTTTAAATGAGGGTGTCAAGGCATCAAGGAGAAATAGCAAGAATCCAACTTTATGTCCATAGAACTATCAAAAGAAAGCAAGACCGTAATCAATAAGTGCAAGAATTGGGGAGGAAAAAAGATCAAATCGTCTATATAAGAAAATGCTTCAGTTAATGGAAATAAACCAAAATATAAATAAGAAATAAAACAAAATGAAAGCATGAAATGACAACTTGTTTTTAAACAGAGTTCATTAATTTGATATTCCCAGCTTATATCCAAAATTTGGTAATGGGGACAGACGGTCAATCCTTTAGAATAATTCGGAGGTATCTTCTTTCTTTCTTTCTTTTTGTAAGAGGCTCTGGCCTACGCTTTTGCATTATATTAATATTATTTATAAATGTGTTACTATCAGTGACATCTAGCCAATCACTAATCTGAAAAAAAAATTGCTTGATGTTATACAACTGGCATCTGAACCATGTATTTCTCCAGAGTAATCTTACAGTTAAGAGTCAATAAGTTCGTAGGTGCTCCCTGGAGTGCTTTTTTTATGGCCTGAAGGTAAGCGAGTGCTCCTCATTATAGAAGTTACATACAATTAGCAGGTTCCTTTAAAAGGTGATGAATTGAATACATAGTTTGATAAGCTTGTATCACGACTGAGGGATAAATCTAAAACTTTCAGGAAATTTTTGCTTTGTTTATTTATTTTTTTGGGAGGGGGGGGGGGGGGCGTAAACAGATTTCGAACTTTGTGTTTGGGGAAGCTGGAGGGGTGAAATATTTTTTGATCCAGTCCTCACAAAAGAGTACACACTGTGTCTATTTTGTTGTTTTTTTTTTACCCGGGAGGATTTTGACTAGTATTGATAATAAAAGCTCCATTCTTTTGTCAATATGAGGAATGCTGATGAGAATAATGTATTGACACTTTTGTTGGCTTTTGTTTAAAGATTTAAATAAGAGAAAATAAACACGAATGCTTTGACTGAATGATCTAACTGAATGATGGGACTTTGTTCTGGTCTAGAGTATACAACGTTGTATTTGATCATCTTTGTGCCTGTTATACATTATTTTGCAATTTTCGCCGTTCTCCCTTTCCTCTCGTGAAGTAAATATGATTCTTCAAATGTAACCAGTTGATACAGACAGACTTATCGTAGGAAACTTTCTCATTTTCCAACTTGCTATAAAAAAAATGTGTCTATAAAAAAAGGCCTAGTTTTCTCTTTCTGCTCCCGCCAAATCTATTAATTACGCGGTCGATCTCTACCTCAATATTTCGGTGAACGTTTATAATGGCTAGTCCTGTCAGTTTAAAGCTCTTCGTTAGTATTTCCTCTTCTATTCATCCTAAAATATTCAAATAAAGACCAAAATCGTCAGAAAAATATGAAGTCTAATAAAGATGCTTGTAGGTGTGTGTTTCAAACTAGGGGTATGAGTCAAAATACTCCTTAAAAAACAAATAATTATTTGTTTGTTATTTTTGTTTTTAATAAGTATAGATTGGTGATATAAATTCTCAGGGTTTCAAGCAGTGATAGATTTTTAATTAATTTTTTTAATTTTGAAATTTTTGCATATTCAATTTAAACGTTTAAATCTCGATATGTTTGTTGAGCACAAAAATGGAAATATAAAATTTAGTTCAAATTTAGCATTAAGTAATAAAATTGTCCTGAAAAACTTGGATTTATAGACAACTAATCGTGGAAATATGATAAGATGGCATGTACCAAAATAAGTGTAAGAATCCTCAGCTGTATATATATCAGTATATACAATCTTATGGACAAATATATGCAGGAATGTATGGACAATATATACATAAAAATAACTATATTTTGTGACTGGTTGGTATTGAGAAGGTGAGAAATTCTGAAGTAACATTGTAGTGGCATTCCGTTTCCGCGGTGAACTCAAGTGGTGAATTTCCTCTTTTTTCAACATTTCATTAGTAAATGTGTGGATAAAAAGTCGGTGCGATTCCACTGATTTAAACTGGAAATTCAGAGATCCATCTTCACCGGGTAGATAAAAAAAATAAACATAATTATTTGCCTTCTTTTATAAGCAATGTTTTGAAAATCTGTTTTTCTTAAATGATTACTCCGACTTTTAAAAGAGTATTTCGAATCATATACTTAGTTTGAAGTGCATACTTATGCGTACCTTTATTAAAGTTCAAGTACTTCTAAAGAGTTTGGCTTTTATTTTAATGTTTGAGGATGAACAGAGGCGGTGATAAGTCATATAATGTAGAGCTTTAATTAGATGAATAAAGGCAGTAAAGTGGCCAATATTTGCTAATCCAAAATGTAAATTAATAATATCTTTGCAATTCTCATGCATTTACTCTCTATTATACAAATCCTCGAAAAAACAACAATGTTGTAGAAAACATCCCGCTTTGCAAAAAAAAAAAAAAAAAATCCAAATTGCAAAAACAGCAAAAATAGATATAAATTTCTTAGTCTCTGTATCATAGCAAGACTCGAAAACAAATCTTTGACAGTAAAATGAAGTTTAAATGTTATGTTTTTCAGCCCTGTTGTGACAGCACAATCTTGAAATATTATTTCTTCAGCCTAAAGAAGTTGTGATTTTAAGTTTCCCCTTCTTTTTAATACCAAAACGAAGATTTCCACTTGTCTGTTGGCTTTTGTGGTAATACGGACATATGCTCTTGATAAATCTAAATTGAATTAAATAGTTTTCGGTGGTATGCGTCATCAGTAAAATATAACAGAGACCAAACGAAGTAACTGAAATTTTATTTCGAACTTGTTTGAACACAGAATCAGTCTCAGCAATTGAAAACATATTTATAACTCAAATATTAAAACCAATTACAAAAAATAACTTTAAAGTGTTACAGTCTCCAAACCCCAACCGGAGCAAGCAGTCCCAACCCCAACCACAAGTCCACCACTACGTTAGGGGGGTGCCCCCCCCCCCCACCAGCTAAGTCCACTTCTAGAGTGTGGTTGACTGATTTACAGCAATGCTCACTGAAAAATTTGCTCATTGGCAATGTCCAATGAGTGTGGTTTTGGCTCAATTTCCAAATATGGGAAATTCGCTCATTGATATATTTCAATTTGTGGGGTTGATTGCCATACAGCAATTTTCATTGGAAAATATGGCAAATTGGTTTATTGACTCTTTGAACATTTTCAATATGTGCGGTTGGTTGCTATGCATCAATGCCCATTGGCAAATGCGGCTAACTGGTTCACTGGCAATTTCCAAGGAAAGTGTGGGAATGAGTAAAATGCTAATATTGAATTCTGAGACCGCCATAGGACCATATTATTCTGAGACCGCCATAGGACCATGTTATTCTACGACCGCCATAGGACCATGTTATTCTACGACCGCCACAGGACCATGTTATTCTACGACCGCCATAGGACCATGTTATTCTACGTTACTCTATGTTCCTTCCTGTGCTATTTGGGATTGCGTAATATGTTATGAAGGACAGGTTTCTGACATAATTTATGTAGGTCATATTTCTACTTCACAATATATATATGGCATACATGCCTTTTAGGGTAAATCCGTGTACAAAAAAAACCGGTGTGTCTTGTTTATGTGTTAATATATTCAGTTTTTTTAGTATAAAATCGAGTTTCAAATTATAATTCTATACATTTTGAATACTTCATTCGTTCTATTGATATATATATTTTACGATCATTTACATTGGTAGAGATATGGAATGTTCTAAGCGACTTCTGGTGAGTAAAATTTTCTTATATTATAATAAAAAAGAAATCCATTTTTGTCTCGTCATTAAGTTAAGGAAGAATTTCCTTTACCTTCCTTACTTACGCTTTTTTCACCGTGCTGTTAGCTCTTTTAAAAAGCTTCCTATGTTAATTAAAACAGTCCATGTGTTTCAATTTTAGTAAATATTCAGAAAAAAAAAGAGAGGCAGGCTCACTTCGATTTTGGCTCATCGTACATGAAAAAATTAAAACAGAATTTGCATATTAGTTTCGGCAGATTTAATCCGGATATGAAGGATCGCCCCCTCCTCAATATCATGCTCTTTACGCTAAAGCTGTTAGCACTTTCAAAAAAGCTTCCTATTCTAATTAAAAAAGTCCCTGTTTTTTCTTCTTCAAATTTCAGTAAATATTCAAAACAGGGACAGTCAGTTTCACCATAAAATGACCCTCTCAAAATTGAGTTATGACATACAGTGGCGTAAATTCAGAAAAATTCTGGGGGGGGGGCAAGCTTTTTGCCACCTCACGGAAGAAAATTTTCACTTTTACTTTGGGAGGAAAGTACAAAACTATGCTGATTATATTCTGTTAAAAAAAAAGAAAAAAGTTTGAATTGGTGAAAGTTTCTGATTCAGAGCGAGTGGATGGCTTGGAAAGAGCATTTCCTGCCGCGAAGTAGCGGATATTTTTGAATTATTATTAAAAACTGTATTATCCCTTATATTGGACCTCTTAGACTCCTTTTTAGGGAAGCAAATTACTTAAAAACATATATTGTGCTGTGAAGGATCTAAGCCAAAAAAGAAAATTTATAATTAGGAAATGTCATTTTGTTTTGTTAAGAATTGAATTGAGTGAAGGCCTAGAACAGGGTTTTTTGGCGCGAAGCGCACTGGCGGAAATAAAAAAAAACCTGGGGAGGGGCAAATTCCATGTCTCAATAGGCAGCCTCAAGTGGGTTGAATTAGCAAAAATCCAAGGGAGGGGAAATCGAGCCAAATTAAGCGGTAGCCAACTTAAAATTCTTTGGATAAAGTTTAGAACACAATTAGATATACAAAAATTCAAGTACATAAACACAATTAAGCAAATAAATCATAAATTTGTTTGCATCACGACTGAAGTATCCAGAGAGAGCCACTATTCTAATGGGAAACATCGTTGCTTCAGGGAAGCAAACTTGTCGACGGCAATGTTATAATCTATCTTTTTCGCTTTTTCCGGCTGGGTTGTTATAACTAACAAATCGCTAAGTCGTTCATTAGTCATGGTTGTTCTGTGATATGTCTTAACCCTCTTAAGCGTTGAAAAAAATCTCTCGTTAGAGGCAGTTGAAACGGGGAGCGTCAAAGCAATTTCGAAAGCTTCCGAGATGACAGCAAAGGTGTCTTTGTTCATGTAGAGGTAGGCAAGAGCTTTTGATGGGCATTCTGGTTTCATCCTTTGTAAATAAGATTTTGCCAAGGCTATCTCCGACTCAAACTTCAACTCGTTTACTAATAATGTAGGAAAGTCACGTACAAAGTCTTGTATTAGACGTGCATCCAGGAACTTCGCTGAACTTGGCTCAAACGCTTCTAAGCCTTGGATTACTGAGGAGTTTTCACCAAACCTTTGTCTCAGCTCCGAAGTTACTTGGTCGACTATGAAGTGTAAAATGTCCGACCTATAAGTTTGAAAAATGTTACGATCCTCTTCTATTCGATTTCTTGCTCTGGCACCGACAGTGGTTTCGACGTAAAAATCGAGAAGGCGTCTGCTTATAGCAACCGAGCGTCTAGGCTTCTCTATTTGGATTGAGAACTGCTTGCATAAGCTTTTCGTTGCTTCGACCATCTTAAACCAACGCTCTTCAGATCGGAGCTCTAGAACCTGTTTTTGAACTGCTTGAAGCAGAGAATTTACGCCTGAAAGAACGAGACTCTTGGATTGGAGTTGTCTGGATGCAATATCTATCGGACCGAGGATACTGCTCATTATTGCAAGAATGAGCAAGAATTTGGCATCAATTGTTGCCAGCAACCCAGAAGCTTCAGAACGGTCCTCTGTTGAATTGGCTTCATCCGAAATAACCCTTAATGTTTCGAGAATTGCACCTAAACGTGTCCGGGTCTTCTGAATTGAGGAAAACCAATAGCACCATCGAGTGTCGGCTAGCCGCTCGAGCTCAATCTTCTTTTCTCCGCGTTCTTGTTGGGTTCGAAGGAAAAGTTCGTGACGTGGCGCACTTCGGCTGAGAAAGACATATAATGCCTGAATGCAAGAAAAGAAGTTTCTAACATCCGGACAAGAAGCTATTGACTGCACAAGCATAAGATTTAGGCGATGGGCGTGACAATGAATATACCTAGCTTGTGGTGCAAATCCTTTAAGAATAGCCTGAACACCATTACATGCGCCGCTCATGACGCTCGCATCATCATAGCATTGAGCCACACAGGTGCTCCAATCCAGTTCGTGCTTTTCAACAAGATCCTTGATTGCATTAGCAAGGGATGCAGCATCTAATTGCTCAAGATGTGTACTTCCGAATGTCTCCTCGCGGATGATAGCATTACTATCAATAAACCGAATAATTAAACCAAGCTGCTCTTTTTTCGACAGATCTGTCGTTTCATCTGCGCAGATTGCCCAATATTTCTTAATAGAGCATCTTGGTTGTTCTCGCAAGAGGTCAGCCAGTATGCTTATAAGACTATTTTGGTAGTCGGGACTCAAATAGCTTCCATACCGACGTTTTAGTTTTGCTGAAGATCCGGGTTTCCCTCTGTCATCATTCCTAGTATTTCTATAAAATTACCTCGATTGTGTGAGTCGTCGTGTTCATCATGACCTCGAAATGGGAGTCCTTGGCGTGCTAGGGCACATGCCACTTTCGCAAGTGTGACTATATGCAGGCGACTTTCCGCTATGGCTTCCTTCCGATTTGAATAGAGAGTTGTAGCTATTGACTCAGATGTGCCACACTCAATTGCTTTATATTTGGTCCACCTGCGATTTGCTTCGTTATGAGCTTCTGAAGCCTCGTGTTTTTCAATCCTTTCGAATAGTTTTTTCCAGTTATTCATTCCTGTGTCGACAAACACTACATTATCAGGAGTATTTCCATGATTTCTTGTTAAGGAAAAGTGCCGACAGCAAAAGCAGTAAATGGCGTCTTCTTTAATAGAGTATTCTACCCATGGTTTTTTCTCATAGGCTTTAGCAGAAAAACGGCGACCGTTTGTTTTGGGGTATTCGGCTAGCTTTGGCTGGTTGGGTGCCTCCCTTTTATGGTGGGAGATGTCAAGATTGCCTCTCAATATCGTATCCGATGCATCGGCTACACTTCCACCCTAAAAAAAAAATCCAGTGCTTTCGCTTTTAAACGTTTTAACTTTATTCAGAGGCCGATAGCTCTGAAAGAGTTGTTCCCTTAAATAGGTGTCTAGGAGACATAAGGAATAATAGACTTTCTTAGTAAATATTTCTAGAATTTCCAACGCTCCGCAGCAAAAAATACTGTTTTCAAGCCATTTACTTCCATTTATACAGAAACTTTCGCCACTCTAAACCTTTTTTCCGTCGGTAAAGTTTTGGTTTTGTTGGAAAACTTTCGTCGTGCTCCCCCCCCCCTCAAAAAAAGTGATAGTGACGCCCCTGCTCCTAGCTTCTAATTAGCTTTTCTGCTACCGTTTAGTGTTACGTATTGGAATTTTGCCCTTAATAGTTTTCGTTTTTGTTATTTCATGATTAATAACGGGGTGGTCTATTAAATAGGGTGCTTTTTCTCTCATTTATAATAATAGCTTTATTTCCACCAAAATTGACGATAGCATACAAATATCTTTCGACTGATCATTTAATACGCTCTAGGATCTTCTGCATGTTTAAGCGCCTCCAAATGCTCAAATTCTCAGATTTTAGAATTCGGTAAAATAGTATAAGCTAGTCAACTGAAATTTAAAAGGGTTAAAACATATATATCGTTTTTTGTCAGTTTAACTACGAGTAGAATTTCGTAAAATAAACGATAACATAATCCGAAAAAGAAACTTAGCAACTCAATACAACAAAATTCTCGTACTTACCTAGCTTATCAGCAAAATCTAGGAGGGCAAGTCGTAAATTTTGTTGTGGATGAAGCACGCTGACGTGAAGCGAATGCCTCGCAATAACAGCCGATTTAACTTTAAAAAGTAGAATTTTGTCACGAAGCAGCAATTTTTATTTATACTAAAACTGTCAATTCAAATGTATTTTAGCTCTTTTTCATTCCCTTTTTGCGCCATACCCAGTTTCTAGGGTGAGAATATAACAAGAGGTATAAATAATGGTGAGCGACCGCCTAGCAAAAATGGCTGTGCCTTAGGAAAGCATTTAATGCTCTTTCATTCTCTTAAGCTCTTCCAAAACTCTTTGCCATAAATTATGTCTGATAAATCAGGCTGTAGTCCCAGAAGTCACCTCTGAAGTCCTAGCCTGCCCCCCCCTCCTTGAATGACACCTCTATATCTATAATTGTTTGTTATATGCTCGGTTATATGATTTTCCCCACAAAATTTGCGATTTATACATTAATCCAAAGTTGTAGCGCGATATTAAGATCTTACTTCTGTAGGATAAACTTTAGTTCGCATGGAATTTATTGCATAAAGCAAAGGCTATAAGTTTATATTAGTCAAACCATAAATGGAAAAATTACACAGCTCACTTGGGCCAGCTTCTGTTGCTGCTACACTATCCACCAACTTAGCTTTTTTAGCCGGTTGACTAGGTTTAAAAATATCGATTATTTTTCTCTGACTCATCGCACACTCTTATTCAACAAATGAATTCACAATGCCACAATGCAATGCTTTTGACAATGCTAGAGAAAACACGAGGATCCGGGTTACGCGTCATTTCGTATAAGATTTTGTACTCGATAAAATTCGTATTTTTTATTCGGATGAAGGATAAATAAGGGTATAATCTAAAAAATCTTGGGGGGGGGGGCAAAATCATGTCTGGGGAGGCAAAACGAGGTCTGGGGGGGCAACTGCCCCCCTGCCCCATAGCAATTTACGCCCCTGATGACATAACTTACGAATTAACTTACATAACGAATTTCTATATTTATATGTTTTTATCACGTGTATTAAGGAGTTTACCCCTAGTCAATACCTCGTTCTTTACGCTAAAAGATGTTAGCCCTTTCAAAAAAGCTTCCTATTGTAATTAAAAAGTCCCTGTTTGTTTTTTCTTCAAATTTCAGTAAAATATTCAAAACAGGGCAGTCAGTTTCACCATAAAATGGCTTTCTCAAAATTGAGTTATGACATAACTTACGAATTGACTTACAGAACGAAACTTCTATA
Organism: Artemia sp. Kazakhstan ARC1039; assembly: GCA_029168905.1. Classification (NCBI taxonomy): domain Eukaryota; kingdom Metazoa; phylum Arthropoda; class Branchiopoda; order Anostraca; family Artemiidae; genus Artemia; species Artemia sp. Kazakhstan ARC1039. The sequence goes on along the minus strand of JAQQPU010003893.1, from coordinate 6,384 downwards.
TTTATATGTTTTTATCACGTGTATTAAGGAGTTTACCCCTAGTCAATACCTCGCTCTTTACGCTAAAGATCGAATTTTGTTCGAATCACAAACTCTTGAATCACAAAGGCCGGTTAATTAGAATAGATACCTCTTTAGAAAGTGCTTAAAAATACTTTAGCGTAAAGGGGTGAGGTATTGACTAGAGGGCGAACCCCTTCATATACTTAATAATTTTTTGGTTTAGGTTATGTCTAGGAGTCTTCTTTCTTCCTTTTTTCTGTAATTTTAAGCATTTCGCAATTTAGGCATATAAAGTTTTAAAAGCTTTGCATATAAAATTGAAAAAAAAGATCTATAATTGTCAACTTTTTGTGTTTGGTACTATGGAATTGAAAGGCCCAATGTCCTCCATTAATATTCTGAATAAGTAAGAATTGAACTAGCTAATTAAATTGTGTCATTTTTTCAACTTTTGGGAGTTTGGTACTGTGGTATTGAAGGGGGAGTGCCCTCTTGTAAGCTAAATATTTTGAAAACTGAAAATGATTTTATTTTAGAATGCTGTTGATCAGCCATCGCAACAAAAGTGTGCAAAATTGGATGAATCCCAGGACAACATTGAGACAAGATTAATCGAATCATTAAATGCAATCAGGCCAAGTGTAATTCGCTTCGCTCCACATTCCGAAGGGAAGAAGGAATCTGGCGAGCTAGCTGTGATTTTTGACGTAAGTGTAAATAGATATCAGGAAAATATTTTAATAATTTACTAAATAGATATCTTCTACGCTTGAAACGAATAATGCTCTTTGACGATTGAGTTGTAAAAAAGATAGGACGCAATAAAGCTGAATTAGCATATATATATATTTGGGATAATGAGATGTAAGAGCCTTCTGGGTGTTACAAATTTATAGCCTCGTCAGCTTCATCTATGCTTGAGATATCTAGATTATTTTGATTTTTATTCTTGTTCTTTTTTTTTGTTTAATGGAGTTTTCTACCTTTCTTTGAAAAACTTATTTTGTAGAAGAAGTGTTTTTAATTAATTTTTTATAAACTACGCTTGAAGTGAATAATGCTTTTTGGCGATTGAGTTGTAAAATATTATAGGACGCAATATAACTGAAATTAGCATATATATTTGGGATAGGGGAGATTCAGGAGTCTTCTGGGTGTTACAAATTTATAGGTCCGTCAGCTTCATCTATGCTTGAGATATCTAGATTATTTTAATGGAGTTTTCTACTTTTCTTTGAAAAAAACTTATTTTATTGAAAAAGTGTTTTTAATTAATTCTTTATAAACGACGTTTGAAACACAAGGATGGTTCAATTAGAACAATAAGTAACTTTTTTTGAATATTCGTCTTCGATATTCAACCGATTTTTAATGTTTAAATTTTTGTGTTAATAATTCTAGCGTGTGTTTCGTTTAACACAGACAAGTTCCGGGGGAAATGTTTGAAGAACTTCATAATTGTTGAAACAATCAAAAGAAAAAAATCTTAGATAACGGTGAAGGCTACTTAAATAATAAAAGTTGTTACAAGAGTCGCCATCGGGGATATTTACCTAAGCTTTAATTCTTAAATCGTTTGTAAATTTGTAAGGCTTTTCCTTTGAAAAGAAAAATTTTGTCCTGCGGAACTGGTACTTAAATTGTTGATATGGAGGGAGAAAAAAGTTTTTCTTCTTCTTACAATGATTTATTTAGTCCAGGTTTACTGCTACCAGCACTTCAATCAAATCCATCACCAAGCGACATATGAAAATTCGGATTGTCGAGAAAAGGGAGAAACTTACACCAACACCAGCAACCAATGTATGGGATGCATGCCCATTAACCGAGGCTGAAGAGCAATGCTTCATAGAACATACTGCCTCGGTTGAACGATGGTCGGGTTTTATTAAGAATTACAAGAGGGGCAGGCACTAGAGTTGGATCCCTATTTTGCATTTTCATTCTGAAAATTATATTTTTTCGAATAAAACCATTAGTTTTATATATCATTCTCTTGTTCTAACTTATCCTCTAAGAATAAGACTTCGTTTTCCTGACTAAACCAAATATATTTTTAACATGGTCAGTTGTCATTATGAAAGACATATGCCAATGTAACTTTGTTTCTTTTAATTGTTCAGGTGGTGGGAAAATGACTATGAAAAATTGACATAGTTTATTAACTTTATAAAAAAAATGGTTATTTCACATAAAAAAAATAAGCCCTTTTTTTTGAATATATTAATGAAATAGCAGTGCCATTGGATCAATAACCATCAGCATTTACTGGACCTGAACCAATTCTAGCCCCACCAATGGAATTTAGAGACGAACCTTAGGCGATGTTAGTAGTGCAACTGAACCGGATCCTCAAATAGAAATTACGTCACAGGACAATACAGGCTGGCTCGATCAGCTGCCCCCAAACCCTCTGGAAGACATGCTAACTAGCCTAGGGGACTTTATGCCATCTCCATTTAATGTGATTGAACAGACGGGGGGTGGTGTTATTGACAATTCTATGTCACCCCCACCATTCCGCTTAATGATACACCTAGTACTAGTAATAATAGTAGTAGTAATACAGCAACAACAATGCAGATTGTTGGACTTAATTTTTCCGGGGACATTTTTGACGATGACTTTACCATTAGTGAATTGGATCCTGTACAAATAGGTGCAGGATATGAAAATAGTGTCGTGTCCCCGGAAATACGTGAATTTTATTTGTTAGAATCTGCTCTAGGTCACTTACAAACACATAGGGTAGATTTTAACCCTCCCGAAGAAAACGTGGTTGACGGAGGGGGCGTTATTTTAACAGACCATGTAAATGTTCTCCATAGCTACATCGATCAAATTCGAACACTTATTGAGATTCAGATTCAGAATTGGGGGGTGAAGGGGGGGTTAAAGCGTCGGTAAATCAAAAAGTTTATTTACAAAAGGGGACATCTGGAGATATTTTTTATGTTCATTTTTCAACTGGCAATCAAACTTTTTACCCTGGTCTAAATGACTTTGAGGGTAACTTTTTCAACTGGGTAAATAAATTAATTTCAACTTTGGACACGTTTAACGAGAGGGGAAGTGGGTCCAGTTGGAAGAGTTTTTTTTGGCTATGGATGAGGAGGGTAGCATGGAAAAAGTTATTGGTGTCTTTAATAAAAACAGCAAACGGTGCAATTTCACGATTGCGTCACACCAACTACCCAACAAATTGTCCCCTTTTCTAGTGGCAGTTGCTCTTTATCTGATAATGACATTTGGTAATTGGTGTGACGCAATCGTGAAATTGCACCGTTTGCTGTTTTTATTAAAGACACCAATAACTTTTCCATGCTACCCTCCTCATCCATAGCCAAAAAAAACTCTTCCAACTGCATTTTATTATTAGAATCACGACGGGCATGCGCATAGGAACACGCAACTAGTTTGTGTTCCTTGACTATATTTGGCCTTGATGGGTCTGATACCTCCACTAGTCTTGATTCACAGTCTAAAGATACTTTATCAACTTGTAGCAGGGAATTTTGGAAATTTTTAAATTGTAAAGTATCTTTGCCTTCTGCGGGCATTTCTATTCTTTGATTGCCATGAATTTTGCAATGTCTCATGTGATCCGAGAATGTTCGCTCAGTTCTAAATGAGGAAAGGCACATGGGGCAATAGTGACATTCTCCTTTGTTCTTGCTTTGGGATAAGAGTCGACTTATTGCTGTAACGGGGAAAAAATGACCATAGGAATTTATATCTTTAGGAGGCTCGTAAATAACCCAAACCCAATTTTTAACATTATCTACCGACGGTGTCCTAACTGAATACAAAAACCCTTTTTTATTTGGTTTCTTTCCCCCATTTACAAATTCTGTGTCATACTGGAGAACAACCACCCCCAACCCAAGATTTTCAGTTGCTTCTTCAAATATGGTTATTTCTTTCAAGGACACTGGATACTTCCTCTCTATACAGTCAAAATTTACTTTAGGGAAATTTTCTCTACCGTTACGAGCAAGGCTGTCGAGATTTTTCATTGATGACTCTTTTTTTAACGTTTTATGGACTGCTGCTAAAAATGCATATTTAAAGCATTGCAACCCCGTGTCAAATTTGAAACTCTGAACTCCTTTGGTAGCTGACAAATCTGGGTGGCATTTTATTCGTTGATTACTCCACACCCCCGACCCCCGTCTTAAAATAAAGTTTTTTTTTAATCTACTGAGATTCAGATCCATGTGTTCAATGTATAAAATTGTGGACCCACTTACCCTCTCGTTAAACGTGTCCAAACTTGAAATTAATTTATTTACCCAGTTGAAAAAGTTACACTCAAATTCATTTAGACCAGGGTAAAAAGTTTGATTGCCAGTTGAAAAATGAAAATAAAAAATATCTCCAGATGTCCCCTTTTGTAAATAAACTTTTTGATTTACCGATGCTTTAACCCCCCCCCCCCTATGAAACCCCCCCCCAATTCTGAATCTGAATCTCAATAAGTGTTCGAATTTGATCGATGTAGCTATGGAGAACATTTACAGGATCTCTTAAAATAACGCCCCCTCCGTCAACCACGTTTTCTTCGGGAGGGTTAAAATCTACCCTATGTGTTTGTAAGTGACCTAGAGCAGATTCTAACAAATAAAATTCACGTATTTCCAGGGACACGACACTATTTTCATGTCTTGCACCTATTTGTACAGGATCCAATTCACTAATGGTAAAGTCATCGTCAAAAATGTCCCCGAAAAAATTAAGTCCAACAATTTGCATTGTTGTTGCTGTATTACTACTACTACTATTACTAGCACTAGGTGTATCATTAAGCGGAATGGTGGGGGGTGACATTGAATTGTCAATAACACCACCCCCGTCTGTTCAATTACATTAGATGGAGATGGCATAAAGTCCCCTAGGCTAGTTAGCATGTCTTCCAGTGTATTTGGGGACAGCTGATCGAGCCAGCCTGTATTGTCCTGTGACGTAATTTCTATATGAGGATCCGGTTCTGTTGCACTACTAACATCGCCTAAATGCTCACGCATGAATTTATCTGCCCACTCCGGATCCTCTATCATGTCAATGTCACAAGTTAAATCATCTACGCTAGCCATATTCCCAAAACAATCATTAAGAAAACCTCTACGCCACTCCATATTGTCTAGAACTAATGAAGGTTCGTCTCTAAACTCCATTGGTGGTGCTAGAATTGGTTCAAGTCCAGTAAATGCTGATGGTTCATGATCCAAAGGCACTGCTATTTCATTAATCTATAGAAAAAAGGGGCTTTTTTTATGTGAAATAACCATTATTTTTATAAAGTTAATAAACTATGTCAATTTTTCATAGTGATTGTCCCACCACCTGAACAATTAAAAGAAACAAAGTTACATTCGCATATGTCTTTCATAATGACAACTGAACATGTTAAAAATATATTTGGTTTAGTCAGGAAAATGAAGTCTTATTCTTAGAGGATAAGTTAGAACAAGAGAATGATATATAAAACTAATGGTTTTATTCAAAAAAATATAATTTTCAGAATGAAAATGCAAAATAGGGATCCAGCTCTAGTGCCTGCCCCTCTTGTAATTCTCAATAAAACCCGACCATCGTTCAACCGAGGCAGTATGTTCTATGAAGCATTGCTCTTCAGCCTCGGTTAATGTGCATGCATCCCATTAATTGGTTGCTGGTGTTGGTGTAAGTTTCTCCCTTTTCTCGACAATCCGAATTTTCCTATGTCGCTTGGTGATGGATTTGATTGAAGTGCTGGTAGCAGTAAACCTGGACTAAATAAATCATTGTAAGAAGAAGAAGAACTTTTTTCTCCCTCCATATCAACGATTAAAGTACCAGTTCTGCAGGACACAATTTTTCTTTTCAAAGGAAAAGCTTTACAAATTTACAAACGATTTAAGAATTAAAGCTTAGGTAAATATCCCCGATAGCGACTCTTGTAACAACTTTTATTATTAAAGTAGCCTTCACCGTTATCTAAGATTTTTTTTCTTTTGATTGTTTCAACAATTATGAAGTTCTTCAAACATTACCCCCGGAACTTGTCTGTGTTAAACGAAACACACTCTAGAATTATTAACACGAAAATTCAAACATTAAAAATCGGTTGAATATTGAAGACGAATATTCAAAAAAAGTTAGTAGAAAATTCCATTAAAATAATCTAGATATCTCAAGCATAGATGAAGCTGACGGGCCTATAAATTTGTAACACCCAAAAGACTCCTGCCTCTCCCCTATCCCAAATATATATGCTAATTTCAGTTATATTGCGTCCTATATTTTTTTACAACTCAATCGCCAAAAAGCATTATTCACTTCAAGCGTAGTTTATAAAGAATTAATTAAAAACACTTTTTCTACAAAATAAGTTTTTCAAAG
>JAQQPU010003892.1:44240-55721 GCA_029168905.1 Artemia sp. Kazakhstan ARC1039 | reverse complement strand
AAAAAAAGATCGCTATTTCTACTAATAAAATTGGAAATCTAACCATCAAAATAAACGAAGTAAATATGGAAGAAATTAGAAATTTTCGTCAATTACAGTACACCTAGGCCATTCTTAAGCTCACACTCGATTATATTCACCTCGATTCTTATCTTAGATCCCTAACTTATTTACAGAGAACAATAACAAAACCTAAAGCGTCCTATGTACGTAATAAATAAAAAAAGACAAGTTTATTTTAGCTGAAAGTAAGGAGTGACATTAGAATTTAAAACAAACAGAAATTATTCCGTAGAGACAGAGTCAAACTTTAGCGTAAAGAGCGAGGCATTGAGGAGGGGACAGCCCCTTTCATATACGGAATAATTTCTGCTCGTTTTAAGTTTTTATGTCGCTCCTTACTTGCAGTTAGAACATCTTGTTTTTTTTATTTAATTACTGAACGTTTTTGAATTAATGCAGCTTTGATTTTGCTTAACCGTACATGAATAATTAAAACGAAATTTGCATATTAATTTTGCTTTTTTTTGGCTAAATGACTCTCGAAATTTTGATCTGACGTAACTTACGAAACGAACTTCTATATTTGTATATTTTTACGTATATTATTTTGTATATTCACATATATTAGGAGGTTCGGCCTCTACTCAATATCTCGCTCTTTACGCTGAATTTCAAATTTTGTTCCAATTCTTTAAGAATAACCCCTTAAACAAAGGTCGTTAATTACAAGAAACAGCTCTGATGAAAGTACAAAAAGAAACTTTAGCGTAAAGAGCGAGGTAATGACTAGGGGGTGAACCCAATCATATACGTAGTAATTTCTGTTCGTTTTAAGTTTTGATGTTGCTCCTTACTTTCAGTTGAAAAACTGTGTTTTTTTATTTCATTTCTGATCGTTTTTTACTGGGAAATCCGGCACCCCCTTCATAGCGATGTCCTTTTCCCCATGGAAACTTCCTCCATGGAAAGATCCTCTCATGTACCCCCTCAACTACCAGAAAAAAATCCCCCCTGAAAACTTATGTATATTTTCCAATAACCAATACTATAAGTAAACATTGGGCATAGCTTGCAGACCTTCCCCCTGGGACTGTGGGGGATTAAGTCATCCTCAAAGGCATAGTTATTGTATTTTTAGATCATGCTGAACAAAATGGTTATCTCAAAATTTGGAGCGGGTGATGACTTTGGGAAAAAAGAGCGTGGGAAGGGGCCTAGTTGCCTTCCATTTTTTTCGTCACTTAAAAATGGCACTAGAACTTTTAATTTCCGTTCTCCCCATGATATTCTAGGACCACTGGGTAGATACGATCACCCCTGGAAAAAAAACAAATAGACACGCATCCGTGATCTTTCTTCTGGCAAAAAAAAAACACAATTCCACATTTTCGCAGATAGGAGCTTGGACCTTCTATAGTAGGGTTCTCTGATACGCTGAATCTGATGGTGTGATTATCATTCAAGCTCTATGAATTTTAGGGGGCGTTCCCCCTCTTTTCGAAAATAAGGCAGATTTTCTCAGGCGCGTAGCTTTTGATGATTAAGACTTAACTTGATGAAACTTATATATTTGAAATCGACATAAAAATCTGATTCTTTTGCTGTATCTATTGGTATCAAAATTCCGTTTTTGGAGTTTCGGTTACTATTGAGCCCGGTCGCTCATTATTTACAGTTCATTACCACGAACTGTTTGAAAGATAAAGCCGAGGCTACAGCAACACAACTAATACTCGCAGTAATTTACTAAGTTCATAGACAATTTGTTCAAAAACTTAGCTAGGCAGTTTGAATATTGACTTTTCTTATTTCAAATGTCAAATTTTCATTATTTAATATTGAGAATTACCCGCTTGCACTTTAAACACGAAAAATAAAAATGTTTATCATCAGGTATTGGGACTAGAATTTATTCCGGGATAAAAAAAAAAGGCAGACAGTTCAAATGAAAAGTATAGGCAATTACGGGATTAATTATAAACATGTTGGTATTTATAAAGGGGACATGAGCTCTATGGCACTTCCCCTCCTGCACACCCACCTACTTCTCGCATAAAAGTATGGTTCGGACCCTTGATTTTCGTTAAAATTTGCAAAATAATTTTTTTTTATTCTGGTGGACTGCGAGAAGTTTAAGACCAAAGAAATTAAAAAAAAATGATGGACCAAGGTTCACATAGATCGCACATAACAGTGTGATTTAGCGAAATAATATTTTTTTCTTTGTTTTTCTTGATTTTTACAATCTTTTTCTTGGCTTTGTCCAGTTTTTTTGTGACGGGTTATAAATAAAATGATGATGATAATGTATAGCAGTGTAAGGTCGGTAGGAAAAACTAAGTCGTTTGGGAAACTATCTATGTTGTATTACCAAAATTAAATAGCTGAAATGAGTGCCTCTAGCTGCTAATGGGTTTTGCAAATATGGAAAAGAGGAGTCTTTTAGTGGTATTTTGTAAATCTATAAAGTCAATAGGGAATACACATTGTCACAAAAACTAATTACTATCAATTTTCTGGGTCACCTTAAGGTCATCGTCGCGGCATGCGTCAAGAACGAAAAAAACCGTCAAGTTAGGAAAAACCTCCATTTGAAGCTGATTCAACTATTATTTTGATTAGTCTTAATGGTATTAGTTCACTGCAAAAAAAAAGTTAAATGCATTTCGAAAAATACCCTATAAAAGGTGTCAGATCGAAATGAAAACTGCACCGTAGGGATCTTCTTATCTGGAACCCCATTTAGGAAAACTCCAGTCCCCCACCTTGGTAAACAAGGAAAATCAACTCAGGAAGCAGTGGTTTCCTTTTTTGTCGCCGCTTATGAGCCACGAAAACATTATACAGGTATTTAGGGACTAATTTTTAAGGAATCGCTATATCTAGTGTCTGAAACAACATTAACACTAGGATAAAATATAACTTTTGACAAAATTACAGCCTAGAATTATGTTTTCAGTGGAATGTGTGACAGTGGAATTTCCTGAAGTTGAATCCACTAATGGTCAGTGTCTTGTTATTTTTCTGCAAAACCATGCCTAATTTGGAGACTACGTGTGAAGGCACCTTGCTATTCCGCTAAACTAAGTACGCTGGGCTGATTCGTTCGTTTTATCCAGAATCGCATTGGTTCCGATAAATACCCAAGGGCTTTGATAATAGTTGTCTCATTTTCGGTTTTGCAGCAATGCTAGGGAAATATGGTATTTCATACCGCAATGATGTATGGCTTGCCGGGGTCCAAGATAACCCTACTAAAAAAATGGTAAGCATCAAAATGCCAAAAACCTCAATCATTCTTCCGTTCTGTGCTCCTGTGAACTTGTGACGTTTGCAACTTAAAACTTCGAATTATCATATAACGACTGCTCATAGTCAGAACCTCAAAGTCATGACAAAAAATTATCTACTTGAGAAAAATCTATATGAATTCCTTAGTTAAGGGCTTAAGGCTTTTGTTTGACCATTATTTTTAGGGGCAGATTCGTAAAACTGAGTCGAGTCTCAGACACAAAGTTTCATTGCCTCCAATCATTTGACCAAAGTTGAAACCGAGGCAAACCAATAGTTCAAACAACACAGGGAGGGGGTAAAAACTACAAACCCCATCACAAATCTGTTTATATGCATGTATATTACTTTTTACGAGACGGACAAAAAAATTTCGGTAAGGTGGTTAGGACCTGGCGACCTTCCCCCTGGATACAGCCTTGGTTCAAATTCATTTCGTAAGATGAAACGCGAAGCAAGAAATAGTAAGAATTCAAGCGAGGATGCGTCAATCAAGAAGGTATTAAGAAATTCTTGCTAGATATTTTGAGTCCATTTATAATTCAAAAATCTAAAGGGTTGCCGAGTTTAAGGTCAATTTTAAAGTTACTTTTTATATATTTATGATAAATTAAAAACTCAAGTCTCAAAAAGAGATAAGGAAATTGGAAGGAAAAAAATCATGAACAATTAGATGTAAAGAAATTATTTTTAAAAAAATGTAGTTCATTTATCAGGTTGTATGAAAGATTACGTCCCTTTGAAACCGAGCACTAATATCAGCTGTCAAATTGAAATCTTGAAACTGGTATGCTTTTAAAATGCTACTACTTCAGGACGCATTTGCTCATCTCATGTTCTTCATGCATATCAAGTCCAGCCTCTTATTAAACTACGTCAGAAGCAAACCCTAATAACCGCTCTACCAATCAATGTCGAAATCCAACAATATTTTTCAATATTCCTGAACTCCGATAAATACTGTTTTCAAAAACAATGGTTCCCATGAAAACATCCTTATTTTCGTCCGCCTCTGCAGTTCATCTAGCTACGCTTTAAGCACGGAATCTGATTATGCTATGACTGGCGCCATGCTAGAGGAGGCCAGTGGGCGGAAATCCATGGAAAATAGCAGCAGGCGTCCCATGAGGAGAAGGGAGAGCACAGTAAAACTGCAGCTGTGGTACTCGATGCCAAAAGCTTTTCCGTTACATAGGCAAGCATGCTATGCATACGGAGACGACAGTTGGTTCGCCTCCCGGGTTAAACCCAGCCTGAATAGCTTGCTATACCTGGCCCGATCTAGCATTATTAAATGCAAGATTTTCATGTAGGTTCTCTCACGAAAGATGAAGCCTAAATGATATAAGGGACGCGAACAAAAACCCTAAATTCAATGGGAAGAATGAGGAATTAATTTTGCTTGGCATCAAATAATGGACAGGAGATTCGGCTGGAGCGATGGAGCTTCGGCAACTGTAGACAAGTTGAATATGCATGGGAAAANCGATGGAGCTTCGGCAACTGTAGACAAGTTGAATATGCATGGGAAAAACTGCTTAGGTTTAGGAACGACAGAAGATGACCCATTTAAATAACCAGTGATAACGACAAGATTAACGTTATAGATGCGAGAATTCCTGTCAGTTATAGTATATACGATACGTTTGCGTAGCAATCGATGCATAGCCTATTTATGGAAGGATTTGATAACAGCTAAGGTGAAAACAATTCCCGGATTCATTTCGAAATAAATTTAAAAGGAAAGGACGAGCATTAAGAGTAACGACCCAGAATGAACTTGGAATTATCTAAAGCACAATATAGAGTAAAAGAATAATGCAATAAATGATTGTCAAAAAGCTAGTGTTTCCATATTTCGATGGCCTTTCGTGATAGGTAAAATACGAACTTATAGGTCCTAAATTGGACAGTTTTGAGGATAATTGCATTGCGAATTTTGGGCTTTTTTCTTGAAACAAAACTGTAGTCTATCTAGTTAAATGATTCGCTTAAAACTTTAGAAGATTTATCTAAATTTTTGTATTGTCTTTTTCTTGTTTTGTAAGAGGCTCTGGCCTACGTTTTTGCATTATATTATTATTATTAAAACTCGAGTTATTGCAAGGAAGTTGCATTCCTGTTGCGTCAGGTCACTATAATTCCTGAACTAAATCTACCGCTCACAGAATCTCCCTGGAAGGGATTTAAATTCCGAAATTTACCTCTTTGCCCAGTAGCTTGAGGGTTGGCATTTGTGCCCTCCCTTAGATTTTGAAAAATATGTTTCTTTTTGTATTTACATCAAAGCCTTTTCTGGTAGGCTATTTTCAATGAAAATATTGAACAAAACGAAATTGCCCGTAGTTTTGAAAAATGTGTTTCCCTTTACCTACCCCCATATTTTTGGGATTTGACGCCACTACCTTCGCCCTTCACAGTAGATTATAGTGAACTAGGGTAAAAGTGTTATACTGCATCAGGGTCGTATCCAATATTTTTTTTTGGTGGGGAGGGGGTGGGGGGATACAAAAGGATTTTTTCCGGGTTGTTAAAAAAAACACTTTATAAACGCATCAAAAATTTCTTTTATTCATTTTTGTTATGTTTTTACGAGTGGGACAAACATTTCGGGGGGGGGGGCAAATCCAATGCACATATCCCCAGATACGGCCTATTGCTGCATTAACAAAGTTAAAGAATGGCTGGGGAGTTAAAGAAGTTAGGGACAAAAAGGGTATTTTCTCATCCTTGCCTCTGCACCCTTCCAATCTTACACGCTTTGGCGCATTCTGTAATAATAAGTCAATGTGGAAATTTAACACATACAAAGGGTGTATTTCATAGGAGAGACGGAGGGGGCTCGACAAATACAAAAAAAGACGAAACCTCCCAGAGAAACCTCAATATTGTGAAAGCCCTCCGCCTGGGTATAAGTCTTGAGATGGAAACTGAAAATTGTCTATTTAAGACCCGGTTTAGGTCAAAAATCCTTGCGTGAAATTGAACCAGGACAATAGGAACACGACTTCTCGAGAAGCGCAAAAAATACCCCAATACAATAGCATTTCCTTCAATGAAAAAGAATGCTATTAGAAATCCACTATTAGAAAGTATCCTTAAGGAAACGTTAGTTTGCCGTTACAAAATTTTGTTTTTTTTGCTCAAATAAGGTCGACTCCCAACCAGCTTCCTTTGGCGGAAAAATAGTGTCAGTACAAATGAACAAATGTGCAATGAAAAATACCCTTCCCCAGAATCAGTTCATACTACCCCCCCCCCGGAAATTCAGAAAATAATAGTTCAAAGCGTTTCTTTTTCGTATTAGCATCCCCTACCTCACGCTCAGACCTATGTATAGTATGTATTCCATCTCACCTCAAAATAAATCAAATTGTTAAGAAGAACGAACGAACAAAATAAAAACATAACCTCCCAAAAAAAACACTGAACTAAAGTAGGCCCTTTCTAACCCACAGAGGTTTGTTTTGTCCTTAGGACTTTTATCTGTATATTTTTATTCTTAACTTACTTTTTTGCACTGAGGAAGGTGGAGCAGAGGTCTGGACAGAAATATCTTCATATTTACCCATCCTTTTGCCACTGACTGGAAATATCCTCGGTTTTGTTCTTCACAATTCACTTTTTTTGTCATAGCCAGTGTGGTCTTAAAAATGATTTTTCTATCTAGCCTAGTAGGTTAATATTGCTGAAAACCTGGGCTTCGCAATTATTTTGTTTCGATCTCACTAAGTATACAAAACTATGCCTTCAAAAAACCTTCATTAAAAATAGAACAACAAAGAAACAAGGCTTTAAGGCCAGTGGCCGCCAAAGATGAAAAATGTATCGCAAATCCCTGTTTCACAAGGCTGTAAGATTAAAGCAGAAACTTTACATCGGGTGCAATGAAAGTGGAGTAATGGCCGAATTAAAAGGTCAAAGCCTAGAGAATTTGGTTTATCGGATAGATCTTCAAAGATTTATTTAGTGGCAGCAGTTTAACAAAAACGGGGGGGGGGGGGGGGGCAAATTTATTTTTCAAAATTTAGAGGGGTATTTTTTCTTTTCTTGTTTTTTTCAATCAAAATACCAAAATTCCATTTTCAAGATCTGGGGGATGTCCCCCGTCCGACTCCTCACCAACTCCGATTGACCCTTCTAGATCCCCTTCTCGCCCAGTGTGTTAGTGCCTGATAATTAGCATACCTAATATTAGTCTTTTTCATTCAGCCAAAAAGTATATATTCAGGTTCATGTTTCCAGAAAGACATTGTATAAACTCATCTATTTATCAGAATAGAAAAACTCAATAATTCCAGAAGTAATAAAATATGGCAATTCCTAACGCAATAAAGACAAGAGAGAAAAACCTTTTCTACTTAAAAATAGTCCCTTTTTATCAACTTCTTTGAGGCGACAGACTTATTCATCCCACGGGAAATTGACTGCATGCTGTGAGATTTGACAAAAAAGAATTCACTTTAGACAGACTAAAATCATTCTACAAACGGATTATAAACAAAACCACGTGGAGCCAAATTTGCATGACATTCAAATAAGTGGAAAAGCTATCTTCCCAATTGCAAATTGATAATGAACCACACTTCCGACTCTGAACAGGTGTAAGTGACTTTCCTAGCTCACGCAATTAAGTTCCACCTAGATAAGATAAGCCAAGAAAATAACATTCTGACCAACGTGGTACTCTTTTTCACATAATTGCATAACTTCCCTAATAACAATTCCGCTGGGATCATTCAATAAAACTTCCGAGATTATTTTCATTTTTGACAAGATGACTAATCAAAGCGTGTTGTAGTTGCATAATGAAAAGTAATAATCTGACAAGCATTTAAAAATAATAGGCAAGCTAATAGTAATTAACAGAAAAATAGGTCTCGCAAATTACAGGAAAATCTAAAATTTGTAAGAAAGCGACAGCAATAGGAACTTGATTAAAATGGGCATTAATCAGGATTAATAAATATGGAATATTTTGTTAAGCAGGTTAAGCTAAGAAGATCCTTCAACTTTCTCATGATCCCCCCCTCCCTTCAATTTCCCACCTATAAAAGCAGTCATCTTAAATTCAAGAATAGAGAATACTATTATCAGAGTTTTTACCTGATTATTCACAAAAACAATATTAATTCTTTGGTATTTTTATAAACTATTGTGCTTATTTTTAACGAAAGCTCTCTGAAAGTGTCCACTTGAAATGAAAAGCTTTCCATGCTTTCGTGCAAAAATTAGCCTAATACTTTACCGTAGAAAGTATCATGTCAATTATAAAGAATTATTGTGACCATAAAATATTTTTAAAAATACCTATCAGTATTCTGAGAAATAATAACCAGTAAAGGCTGGAAATATACTTTTCCAGTGTTAGTCACAGATCTACTAAGCGTAGAAAGGCCCCATGGACGTCCCCCTAAGCTATTGAACGCCTCAATAATATATCTCATACCCCTTCCCTCTTATTTTAATCCAATTTTGATTTGGTCTAGCCTTTACGGAACAAAAGTGGATTTTTTTAAGGGGCGAAGAAGTATACAAAGGTACGTCTCTAAACCTTTTCATAACCCATTGTACAAAACATGTACTTCTTGCTATTTTAGACTATATTTAGTTTTGGCCCTTTTTAATTTTTATTTAATTTCAATGTATTCACTGATGTACTTTCCTTTCAATTTGGTGATGCGGCTTTCTTGCTTAAGGATTTGTAGTTGATGACACACAAATTCGCCATTTTCTGGTTATGATAGTTGCTATCCAACATAAATTGATTATCTTAATAGTCCTTAACTTACCCATTGTATTACTGCTTCCTAAACAATAACATTAAAGAGCCTAAAAATCACACAGACAATTTCACCTCCCCTCCTCCTGCTAAAATAAATTGCGACGTAAAACGCTTATCAATATCAGCAAATACGACTGTCAACAACATTATTCCATTCCTTACAGGAATCAGACACTTCGGCTGTTGTAATTCAAAATAGTTTGTTAATAGTCATTATTATGGGACTATTCTGCAAAAGGCTTATGCCCGCTTTGCCTCTCACTCAGATTATGTCTTGGCTTTTTCTCCAATTAGCCATGGCTTGAGGGCAACTTGATTTAAATTCAAAATAAATTCACAAAAATTTTCTAAAAAAGCAAATACTACACCTTAGGATTTTTCAGCTGTCATTTACTAACAATTTTTGCACAATTTTTTTTAGTTCTAAAAAATCAAACGGCAACTAATTTTGTTTCACGGAAGTTCCAAAATATCACCCATTTCTATATTTGGCATAAGCAGATACATTTTATCTTGGAAGAAACAGAATCACCTTGAATCAAGGAATCACCTTCAGAACCGACCAAGATGCGGAAAAACAGACTGAATGAATCGATCGGAAGCGTTGAACTCAAATAAGATCTCAACTTGTATTTACTTTATCTTTAATATGTTCTATTTAATTTCAGTGTTTAATTAATTTTTTTTTGTTTAAATTTTTTTTTAAGTTTGTGTTTATTTTTTTGTTTTAAGTTTGTGTTTATTTTTGGTAATTCATTACTTTATTTGGATGTTTATTTACAACCTTGTTGCTCAGTGATTTGCAATTTGATAACACATAATTTCGACATTTTTTGCTTGGGATTGTTGTTACCGAATAAAATTTTATATTATTCTAATAGTACTTTATTTTACCAGTCTTAATGTTGCTTATGCAACCATGATATCAAACACCCTAAAACATACCCATACACAAGTTCAGTCCCCCTCCCCCCCAAAAATCATAAGATTTTTATAATTTTAACCAGAACATTGTAGTATTTTTTTTCCAATAGTTCATCTCAAATATTTTTGAGAGTTCCCTACTTATTCTCTGCTTATGTGTATTATTTTAATTATTTTCCACCAAGTTTTGCATTTATTTTTCTTTCAAAGTTACATTTCCCAAGTTACTCCTATATATATAAAGACAATGTTAATACCACTAGATATGTACATAACAAAAGGAAACTGGGATAGCTTCACTTTAGCCTGAAATTTAAGAAATAGAATATGGAATCCCCCGTAAAAATAACAAATTTACAAACTTCCTAATTTTGACTCATCCTTGTGTTAAGAACGTGTGCTTCAAAGGAGAAAAAAACTGATATACCCCTGCGTAGTATTGTGATCTTTTTTGAAAAGCGTTCACTCCTGTTCAAGGCTATACCCAGGGGGGGGGGCTCCCAAAATGTTTATCCGACTCGTAAAAACTTAACAAAAATGAATATATTCAAATGTTGAAGTGTTTTTTAGAGTATTTTTTTTTAAATCCCCTCCCTGAAAAAATCCTTTTGTCCCCCCCCCCCCGAAAAAAAATTTTGGATACGACCCTGCTCCCGTTACAGCACAAAGTGAGCATCAGTGACTCATCATCACCAAGAGCTAAAAGCGTGAAGAGATACAGCAGGGGAGCCCAGGGTTTATTCTTATCCGAAATCTGAGCACTTTTACGAACTTTTCTCACAACTGTCAGGGTTCACCTGTTTTTCGGCAATTTTGTCGAATTTGAGTCCACCGCAATCTGGAGCTCTCCCAATAAACAAATTCTTACATACGTGCCTAGCTATGTGTGTGTGAAATGAGCCTGCTTTAATGCAAAATACTATCACTAACTGTTAATGATTACAATGATCCAGCCAAATTTCCTATGTTTATGACAAAAAAGTGGGTGTACACAAGTTACTCACCAAGTTCTGTGTAGATGGTTGTTGTTGAGGTCCTGGGCTGGATATAGGGCTAGGAGCACTGTTATTGTGTGCTGGATATCGATATTGCTGGAACTGTTCATGAAAGCCTGGTCTCAAGTTATTTTGCACTTGCTACAAAATAAGAACACATAAATACAGCATAGCTGTGGTCAAGGTGGATAAGAAGTACCCCCTAGGATTGATTACAAAAATGGTAGTATACAAATATCTATCAAACCATACAGGCACACGAGAAGGGTTTTTTTACACGAGATTCGTCGCAAAGAAGACTCCCCTTCAAAACATAAACAAGTTACGGATACTTGTATGATAAAGCCCCAACCTAATATTCTTCATCTAAGTAGAACCTGTTTCCCTGACGATCAATCCTAATGAAATATACCTAAATATGATAAAAAAATTAATATTTTAGAAACAAATTTGGGCTATATATTTGCACATTAGGGGGGGGGG
>JAQQPU010003892.1:12092-44140 GCA_029168905.1 Artemia sp. Kazakhstan ARC1039 | reverse complement strand
AAAGTAAAGCGGGTCTGCATACCTAATGTGTTAGGTGCAATTATTCTGCATATTATGAAGTAAGAATTAATTTCTAACTTTAAACTGTCAAGATATTTTATATCCACCCCCCCCACCCCCTAATGTGCAAATATATAGCCCAAATTATAACTTTCCCATCTATTCTGCCACTTCTCTTTAAGCTGAAAGAAACTAACGAAAAAACCGGTTCTATAATGCGTCAATGGATGAACAACTTGAGTGGTCGGGGCTTTATCATACAAGTACCAAGTTCCGCATTAAAAATACATTTATTGTTCAACCCCTCCCCACCTACGCCTTGAAACAATTTCCAGACAACTCTCAAGAAAAATGGCTGTGTGCATTTACGATTACGACTGAAATTCCTCAGAGAAGTTCCATGTGACGAGACCTCAGATGGTCTATGTTAGTGAACTGGTTTTGAAACCTGTATCGATTTACTTTTATGCATTTGTACATTACACTTTTTGACAATTTCATCTTATGAACCTCTTTCTTACGATTCAGAAATAAGAAAACATTCAAAACAACTTCTCTAAAGATAAAACTTATTCTTTGTAACTTTTGTTACTAGTATCGTAAAAAAACAACAAACAATTCCAATTTAACGTTTTACAGCCAAAAGTAATTGAACCTGTGTCTTTGCAGTCGAAATTGTGTTTTATTTTTTCGGGGGGGGGGGGGGGGGGTATCCTAGGCTTTTCACATGGGAAAAATTTGTTTTTCAATGAAAACCCCAACGAGGGCATTTTTGAAATCTACTTGGATGAATCTGACAACTTTTCAAGGGAAAACAGAAAAAAATATAACAATCTAAATTTAATCCATATATCTTAAGGAATTACCTTGATAATGCATGAAGATCGAGAGTTAAATCAATTTTTCAAATGCTAAAACCCTAAAAATACCTTAAAGTAAAAAAGCAAGACTGGCTTAAAGGAAAGGCTCAGCTGTCGTCTAAATATATTTTCAGAACTTGTTGCTCAAACAATTCGTGGTAACTAACTGTAAGTAAGGAGCGAATCGGCCCAATAGTAACAAAAACTCTGAAAAACGGTATTTAGATAAGAATATAAAGCAAAAGAATTGGGTTTTTTATGCCGATTCCAAAATAATAAACCCCTTAAGTTTAATGTTGCCATCAAAGGCTAAGATGATTTCATGATCTTCGGAAAAAGGACCGCATCCCCAAAAAGTGAGGGCTCATTCAAACTGGAATAAAAAGTTATAGTGCCCTTTTTAAATGACCAAATAGATTGGAGGGCAACTAGCCCTCCTCCGACACCACTTTCCTCCAAAGATATCCGATCAAATTTTGAGATAGCCATTTGATTCAGCATAATCGAAAGATCCACTGATTATGCCTCTGGGGATGACATGGCCCCTGACAGTCCATGGGGAAAGGGTTGTAAGCTATGCAATTTGCTCATTGTTCACATATAGACCTAGAATTTGTTATTGGGAAATATATGGACATTTTTTAGGGGTAAGTTTTCTGTTGGAGTTGGGATTTTCTGCGAGGAGAATTTTGCGTGGGGAGGAAAGGAGAATTCCTGGCATGGTCTGAAAAACGGTTAGAATTTAAATAAAACTATTTTTTCAACTAAAATTAAGGAACAATATTAAAATTAAAAGCGAACAGATTATTCCGTATATGAAGACGGGCTGCCCCTTTCCTTAACTTTCGCTCTTTACGCTAAAATTTGACAATGTCACAATTCTTTAAGAGCAAATCCTGAAACATAAGGGCCATTTTATTGGAATAAGAATCTTTTCGAAGTACTAAATAACTTTAGCGTACAGAACGAAGGCTGAGGAGGGGCAGCCACTCTCATAAACGGAATAATTTCTGTAATGTTGCTCCATACTTTCAATGGATTTTTTTTTTATTTATTTATTAAATACTAATGAGTGATGCCATCAGGGATGACATTTTAAGAGAATATCATGTCACTATCCTCAGTGTCAAGGAATATCAGTATTGCTTTAACTCTAAGATAAACTCTTTCCCACGATATGTTGCCAGAACAACGTTATTGAAGAATCTTATTCCGATTCCCTCAGATAACAGGATCCTATACCCATATGCAAAGAATCTCCGAAATTTGGTAGGCCATTCTTTACAGTCTAATCTCAAACGAATAGAATCCAGGAAAAACCTTTCTTTTCCCTTTGCAGCCTCAATAGTAAAATCACTCTGACAATTTGGTTCTAGGCTGATCCCCTCCGCCGCAGACAATCACCGTCAAAAATACCACTCCTCGTGTAAAATTAAGCCAGCCAAGGGGAAAGTGTTACAAAAATAAATAAGGAAGAAAGGATGGGGATGTTGGTACATTCTATCTATATCCAAAAACATAGCTATAATATATGGTGTAGACAGACCTATCCTAAATACGTCTTTGTATGTTTTTATTTCATTTTTCGGGCTTTGGGGGGGAGGGGGTTGAGTTATTACAACAGGGTAAGATAAACATAAAATAAAATAATTTGGAGAAATGGAAATTAGTGGCAACTGTTTAAGGGGTGACCCATGATGGAAGTGCACAGAGATACAGACTGGGACAAAGAAGCACGAGTAATTACTTCCCATGGACTTGGTCTGGCACCAAAATTTATAGAACATGAAACCAATTCACCCCTTACAATCAAGAAAGCGTCCACTAAACGTTCAAAAGAATATTTTCCCTTTAATATTAACTCTAATACAAGCTCCTTCCAATGGTAGATTGCCAGAAATTAACATTATTGCCAATCCAACCAGATAACAGTACCATGGAGTCAAAACAAAGTCAGAACCAAAAAAATGAAATGGACAGAACTTCTTATTTAAAACTAGCAAGCAAATTATTTTCTTTCATCATTATCTTACCCTGCTATGATAACTCAATTCCAACCCCCAAAAACAAATACAATAGGATATTCTACACGATGTATTCTACCTATTCCTTGGAATACAGGCAGAATATGCCGAAATTCCTTCTTTTCTTCATTCTTTTTATTTGTCTTACTTTAAATGCCGGTGAATTTTTCAGTGATAATTTAACCTTTCTGCATGCGGAGATGACACCCAAGCCCCAAGAGTCCCTCTTCCGCAATATACATAAAGAGGACTTGAGCCAATTTTGCAATAGTCAATATTTCTTGTGAACGTTTAGTGGACGCTTTCTTGATTGTAAGCGGTGAATTGGCTTCATATTCTATAGATTTTGGTGCCAGACCAAGTACATGGGAAGTAATTACTCGTGCTTCTTTGTTCCAGTCTGTATTTCTGTGCACCTACTGAGTCACCTTCTCAGTAGGGCGCTCTCCAATCAACTCAGCGCGTCCCCAGGTGGCAGATATGGGAACGTCCTACAGATATGTAGGGTACCTCCCATAAAGGGAGGCGCGGACCAAAGGGCGGACCTAGCCCCTGGGGGTCCATAAACTGAAACTGGGTTCCCTCGCCCGGGGGCCATAAATACAGGTGGAGGAGGAAGAAGGCCCCTCTGATGCACACTGAGCAGGGCCCACCGGCGTGTGGACATGTCCCGTTAGTTGCAAACCTTCTTCCAGCAATGGGTTAAATTGTATGGTACTGTAGGATACCATTGTGGGAGGATCTTCTTCAGGAGGACAACTGCGAAATATGGGTGGAAGATCCAGATTCGGACAACGGCCTCTGCATGTTGGGTATGCGGTGGTATGCTCCGGCAAACCACTCAGGGGTTGGCGTCTCTGTTCGCAGAGCTTGAGAGTGGTAGGTACCGCAAGGTACCGACTCCTGCCTCTATTGGGGTCACCACCACCTTTTCTGAGGTTAAGTATAAGGTCTTATGACCGCTCCTTATCTGATGAGGCAAAGTCTGTCTTAAAAGTTCTTTTGTCCGCTGTTTGGGCCAACTACCCATCCAGCCGGTATTTATCAAGTTTTCAAACGGAAAAAACAGCCTCGGATCGGACTTCCTTCCAGTAGACAACCAAATGCGCACCCCAAGACAATTCTTACAGATACGTTTACTCTTACCCATTGTTATGTACGTCGTCTCCGATCCAAGTTGGATCACCTACAGCACATGATGAATGAGGTCTCCCCTTCTGTCATGTGTGTATCCGGGACCAACCTGAATTCTAGCGTCATTGATAGTGAGATCAGTATTCCTGGTTACACTCTGCTCAGGCTGGATCGTAAAAACCCGAGAAGCTCGACTTTTGATGGAGGTGGTGTTGCTATGTACCTTAACAATAACATCCCTTTTTTGGCACTTCCGATTCCTAGCGATAAGGAAGTCCTTTGGGTTAAAGTAAACCTATCAAACAAATCGTTTGTTATTGGTACAGACTATAACCCACCAAAGATGAAAATCACCGAACATCTGGAAGATTGCTTGGAATTTGTGAAGCAAAAGTTCCCTAAATCAGGTAAAATAATCCAAGGAGATTTCAACATTCATTATGGCCCCTGGCTGAAAAGTCGTACAACTGATGGGGAGGACTTAGCTCTGCTAGACCTGAGTCTTGCTTACGGCCTAGAAGAACTTGTTGAATTCGACACTTACATCGGCCCTCATAGATCATCCAGGCTTGGTCTATTCTTAACTGATCATTCGGATTCCTTTAGTGCTGAAGGCTATCCTTTTGCCAGCGACCATGTGGCAGTTATAGCTTACGGAAATCTCAAAATACCTCCACCTGTAAAGCACGAGCGGATCATCAGGCAGTATCACTGCATAGACTGGGATGGTCTGCGAAACTTCTTATCGGCCAAGCCGTGGAGTACATTTTTAAAAGAAGCCCCACATAAAGCAGCGGCACTTTACAAAAATCGATTACAGAGGCTATTGAGCAATTCTTCCCATCAAAAACAGTATAAGTCTCATCTCGAGATAAGCCATGGTTCAATGCTGGTTGTAAAAAGGCAGTCAGGGCCAGAAAGAAGGTTCACAAGAAATGGCATTCAACTGAATCCGACGAGGACCGGGCTGCTTTTATTAGCGCTCGAAACGAATCTGTGAAAGCTGTACGTCAAGCTAGAGCCAATTACAAGCACAAGTTTGTAGAGAAACTGAAAAGTGCCCCTGCAAAGCGGTGGTGGAAGGTTGTCAAAGAAGCCCTACCGTCATCTAAATCAACATCAATTCCGTCGCTTCATGCTGAAGGGACGATGATCCAGTCAGGCCAGGAAAAGGCAGATGTTCTTGCACAAGCCTTTTCAAAGGTCTCCCAACTTGATGAGGACGGAATCTCCCCTCCCCCCCCTTTGCGCCACGAACAGATGCAAAAATCACAAGCGCTAACATAACTACTAGGAAGGTGCTCAGAACGCTAAGCCAGCTGGATGTCACCAAAGCTTCAGGACCTGACAAGATTCCCATTCTCATCCTTACAAAATCTGCCCCTGAACTTGCTGGTCCTCTGGCCTCTCTATAGAAAATGCTTTGCAGCGGGATTATTCCCGAAAGTCTGGAAAACTGCTCATGTGGTCTCTGTTCCAAAGACACAGTATGACCTTACTAATGTAGGATCATATCGTCCAATAAGTCTGATGTCCTGCGTAGTTAAAGTTTATGAAAGCGTCATTAATAAGACCCTTTACCAATACCTTGAGTTACATCTGTTGTTGACAGACATGCAATACGGTTTTCGCAGAAAACAGTCTACGTTAAACTGTTTGATTGCACAGTATCAAGCACTGTATATATAATTAGCAGTAAGTTTACCGCAGATAATTTCTGGCTCTTCATTCTCGGTGCGAACAAACAGCTCCTCCCACTTCCTCTTGCATTAGCGCGTACAAACAGCTCCTCTCATTTGATCTGCCATCAGTGGTCGAACTACCCTGGAACGCGTATTTTGGCAGAAACTTTCTCAAAGTGCCTTTGAAACCAACTTGAGACTTCGAAACCTACTTTTAATTCCTAAAAACATCTAATAATAATATTGCACTACTAATTACCGATTTTCATATATGTATTGAAATATATTAATTAAAAATTAGTTTCTTCAAAATTTAGTGTTCCAACGTTGAAGCTAAGTTTCTCGTTCAACAGAAATCTGACTTGTCTACCCGTGAAAAGATCTAATGTCGCTTATGTTTCTACGTTCTCTGGAGCACTCGCACCTCCGTCCGGGTTTGTACAATGGGTGAGATAGGGAAAGATCATACTGCCTATTATATATACAGTGGTATCAAGAGTGGGTTGAGCTCCTTTCTCAGGGACACGATATTCGCCTTCTCTCCTTTGACATTGCAAAAGCCATTGATCGTGTATGGCACAAGGGACTTCTTTTTAACTGAAAGTCTATGGAATTCATGGTCGACAATTTGACGTGCTTGCTGACTTTCTTCGTCAACGATCGTTGCAAGTTGTCCTCGATGTCTTCATATCAAAATAACACCCAGTTTTATCAGGAGTACCACAAGGAAGTATCCTTGGGCCAACTCTTTTCTTGGTGTTCATAAATGACCTAGGGGACAACCTTGTGAAAAAACCTCACCACTTCGCGGATGACACAACAACAGAAACATCAATCGCAAAAGACGGAGATCCCAGTGAACCCCACAAGGAGCTTCAGGCTGACCTGGTGAAAATTGAGGCGTGGGCAGATGCATGGCTAGTAAGTTCTAACACATCGAAAAAGAAAGAGCTCCTAATTTCTAAGGCGCGTAATATGAGGGTTCATCCTGATTTCGTCTTCAAAGGAGAGGTAATAACGCGAGTTGATACACTACGCATACTTGGAGTTAATTTCTCTTCGGATCTCTCATGGACTGAGTATCTCAGTAAAATTACATCCTCTTGCAACAAGAAATTAGGAGTTATCCTAAGATGCAAAAGTCTTCTCCCTGATGATTCTATTCTGCCACTTTTCAATTCGTGCATCAGACCTGTCATGGAATATGCATGTCCTCTCTTCGCTGGTGCACCAAAAAGCAACATCGCTCCACTCCAACATATTCAAAATAGAGCAGTGCGTGCAGCAAACTCTGGCAACACGAAAGCTAAAACCCCGCAGCTGATCCAGGAACATTTTGATGTGGCGTCCATGTCAGTTTTCTATAAGTACTTGTATAACCCTCCATCGGAGGAGCTATCGAAGCTCGTTCCTGATAAAGCAAAGCCCTTGCGATCAACTTGCCGAAGTACAGCTCGTCAGGACTACCTTGAGCAGGGTACTCCCCGCCAAGAATATCTGAAAACGGGTTTCGCCCGGCAAACGGTTGCCACATGGAATAGATTGCCGGCAGAGGTAATCCCAAAAAATCCTTCCCTTGACGCGTTCAAGAGAAGGTATAAAAAGTACTTCAGTGTTAGAAAATGAGGTAACTACCAGGACTAGCGGCAAATCATCATTTGTGATGGAGCCGTGAAGCCTGTAATAAAAAAAAATAACAATTGCGAAGAAACCTTAGAAAAGAGAAGAACAAACAAAAACTGAACAAAATCACGTAGCATCATTTGCTTTGCCCCCCCCCCCCCTCCCTAGTGGCGTTAACGAGGAGCGTGGGGAATAACGGAATCGGCCGCAAAAAGATGCGCAAGAAAAAGTGTAAAGTGACTATTCAGAGGCATTCAGAACAGAGGCACAGGGACTGCACAAGTCCTAGTCACGACTTTTTTCTTAGCTTTTCCCTCCAGGAGAGTCCTCCGGTTTGGCTGTGGGTGAGGAAGGTAAAATCCTAATATTTCATTCATTTTCTTTTTTCTTACATTCGTTATAGGAAGCAAATAGGAAATTAACAATAATAACAAGGCTGTACTACTGCAAAACAACCTCACACATCATGGTTACCTAATAAAGGGCAAATCCTGGTCCATAATATCCGAGATTAAAAATATGCTTAAACAAACTCATTTTCCTGAGTAACATCCTATATTGTTCAGAATAGAACCTGATTCAAGAGTAGTAACTGTTAGCCATATCCGACAAAAAAGGTGTTTAGGAATTGCAAAAAATAAGCTTTCCGGATTTTCAAAAAAGGGGCATGGGACTCAACAATAGTACACTTCATCATCCATGGCTAAAAACCTGGAAATCTGGGTTTGCAGGCAGCCCATCTAAAAGGTCACCTTTGAAATATCTACACAATTTATTCTAATATATAAAAAAAATCTGTTTGTCCATAAACTATTTCTTAAAAGCTAGTTTTTTCAATTTTCAGCAACTGAACACTGACAGATCTGGATGATAAAATTACGGGGGAGGGAGGGGGGCAGGGGATAGCAAAAAAATCGACAAGGTAAGCATATTTTTTTTGTTTCATGTTATGAAGTGTATTTTTCCCTATATTCAGTTCTTCAATGCACATTTCAGAAAAGCAAATAATCTTAAAAAACAAAATGAGCATTTTATTATGCCGCAAAGAGGCAAACTTTCTGAGCTTATCAATAATGGTTGTCATTTTCTTCTTTTTACTCTCTTTTTGGTTGATCCAGACTTACAGAGTTTGGTGAAGGGCCTTTGCCCTTTTTCTGAGCGAGGACTTTAAGCTCCGGATGGCTAAATTGGGGCGAAGAAAGAAACTCGAAACTCGTTTGGACCCATATAATTTTATTCTATAGTTTATACGATTTTAGTACCCATATATTTTTATGAACTTGACTTGTCGACGGTTTTTACATCGCTTCAGTTTACTGAATATATTAAATCAAAAGGAGAAAAATGAATAGTACTTTTGATTTGACAAAGTAGGAATATTTCAACAAAAAACTGATAGTGCGTAATTGAAAATCTAAAAGTTGAGACTTAACTATAAGGGTTTGCTGTGATTAATTTGAAGGGTGCAATGCCTAAAAGGAGGTAGAGGGGTCTCCCCCACCCTTTGGATCAGCCAGTCTAACTGATAAGGGTTGAGGACACAATCAAAAGCTTGTGATGAAAAATTATTGCACAAATTATGCAGAATTAATATGTAAACATTTAAAGATGTTGCTTTGAAATTTCATATCATTTCTTCTTTTTTTTATACTCCTGCGTCATATTACCAACAGGTAAACGACCTTTTGTCCAATATGTTTTTACATTACCTTTCTTTTTCACTAAAATAAGCAATAACTAAATCGAAAATTGAAACGGCAAAAAAGTGACTTTAGTAACAATTTCAAAGAAAAAGTGTCAGGCTCAAATAAAAGTGACAAAAAGTGATTTTAGTGACTGCGACCATCCCTGGGAATACATCCCCCCAGCATTTCCATGGATTGATACCTCTGTCCTCCCTCCTCCATCCTAGTGAACCATAAAACGACAAACATGAGCAATAGGCTAAATTGAAACTTTATTGAACTAATCCCATATCTATAGTTGAACGAAATCTACACCAAAGACAGATGCATCAAACTTCAAATAATTTTTTAATAAAAAAAGATGTTTCTGACTTCCCTTGCAATGCCTTTTTTTAAAGAATAAATCAGGCTGCCACTTTCCACCGCGCTTCGCACGCGCCACCTGGAATACGTGATTTCTGAAAGCAGGCATCCCCTCAAAATCAGGTCGAATTAGTATAATTATGACACAAAAAAAAGTTTAGACACTAGCTGAATGAAAGGAGGTATACAATTTTTTTTCCTTTGACTACTGAAACACGTTATTAATTGCACGAATAGAAAATCCTGGCTAGAAATAACCAGAGAATTCTAGGGCCTGATTTTTATGACCAAGAAACTCGCGGCTCATTGACCCTGCAGGGAATCACCAGGTCACAGCTCAGGGTCAAAACCGTTCCTAGGGTTGGTGGTGCCCAGAACAAAATCAATTAAAGCACCCATCTCCAGACACAAATGTAAGCAAAAAAAGCCAGATCAGAGTGAAAAAAATGATGACAGCGGGCAATCCTCTAGCCTATTAACCCGCGGCACTCGGGGCAGCTGACCTGGTTGCCCCCTTCCATCTCCCCTAGGAACGGCTCTACTCAGGGTTCACCCTCCAGGACACAGCTATAAGCCTTTTTTATACCTTGGGTATTAACGTTAGTTATAGGCTATATATTGATATACAATAACGCCGTTATGTTTCCATTATTATTGACAAGTATGCTTTAGAAGAAAAAGCTCTACATTTATCCCCCCCCCCCAAAAAAAAAACAATATATTGCGGGTTGCCAATTGAATTTTAAAAAGGAACACATTTCACATTTCTGGACATGAATTTAAAGTATATAGTGGCCTGAGCATTATCGTACACTTTAGATAAACTTAGTAAAGTTAACTAAAAGCATTATCTAGCAAGAAAAAATCCAGCAATTTTCTTTGAGAGCATCAACAACTTACCTGTGGTGCTGTCGGCCTAAAATTATAAGTTGGATGCTGCGAGTTGGTCTGGGAACCATATGGACTAGGCACCCTTGGCGGTAGGCCCCATTGTCCATGATGACCACTAGGACCAGATGGCCCTGGTGGGCCTCCGTGTCTCAAATGAGGAGGGAAAGGATTATGTGGAATTCCTGTTCTTATGCCTGGATCACAAGGTGGTTGTTTAGTAGGGTAAGGCTGTGGGTATCCCTGGTAAGGATATCCCTGATGATTCACTTCTGGACCTCTAACACCATTTACTCCACTACTTTCCATATTTCAGCCTTGGGATTTATCACAGCACTTAATTCCTTAAAAACCGATAAAATTCCTTAATATCCTTGACTCTCATTCCAAATATGGCCTATTCATATCCCAATGCCTTTCACTTCTAGCACTATCTGTAATTAAAAAAAAATATTATGTAGCCTCAATGAGGAGAGTCCAGTGAGTTAAACAATTTATATGAACACAAAGAACATCAAATAGTATCTTCAACATAGGTACACACAGGACATGAGGGAAGAAGGTGTTACTAAGTTTGGTATTTGTTAAATGGATTACTATTAAATACAGAAGGGGAAGGGGGGGACTACCCATCCAGACCTAAGTCTACCCCCAGCCTTCAGTTTGCCCCCCCCCTCCGATAAAATTTATTTTCTGCAAAAAAAAATCTTTTCAAAACTAAGATAAGTCTGCATAATTCAAGTATCAAGAGAAACAGGTCAGTTTTTTTTAGTATATGTTTGCCTTATGGTAATGTATGGAACATTTTTTCAGTTTTCACTTGGATTTGGGATAATTGGTTCCAACCTCACCCCCCCCCTCATGATTTTGACGAAATTACGTCACTGTTAATAGCCCATCCAAGAACATTTGAAGCTCTCAAATGTTTCTCAATTGTAAAATATGCAGCACTTTTAATAAACTTGATCATTACTGCACACAAAAAGAATTAGAAATATGGTAAGTATTAAGTAATAATACTGTGGGGTAGTTTGACAGTACTAGAAACCAAAAATTTAATCAATCATACAAAGACATGAATTAGACCAGCGGTATTATTTCTTCAACTAAAGGGGACAAGGTTGGAGCCAATTTTCCCAAATCAAGTAAAAATGACAGTGGAAACTGAAGAATGAGTCATATAGTACCAGAAGTGTAAAGATATACTAAAGAAAAATGGCCTGTTTCTATGGATGCTTGAATTATGCAGGCTAATTTAAGTTTTTTGAAGAAACTAAATTTAGACCAGGGGGGAGGGGGGGGGGGTAAACGGGATCGGGTTAACCGAAGTCTGGGAGGGGCAGTTGTCACCCCTGCCCCACAACAAATTACGCCCCTAAATTTGAGAGCTTTAGATCTATGATTTCAGATGAACTGCAGTCTATGATTTCAGATGACTGCATCTATGATGCAGTCATCTTCAGGCACTTTACCATCTTTAGTCACAGCTGCTGGACTCTGATTGTTATGCCATCAAAATCTGGTTGACTTTCGTAACCCCTATCACTAAGTAGGGCCAGCCTGTATGGCCTTATAAGATGTTGTGAATTTTGCTTATAGGTTTTAGAATATTTCACAGAGGTGGTCTTATAATATTCAAACAGGACTCCATTTAAGTTTATCTGAAAATTTGCCTTACTGACTGCTACTACAGTTTTGACAAACTTTCAATGTTTCAACAATATCGAAATTATGCTACAGTCAAATCAACTACCATCAGGCCAAGGTTTGCCAATATGCCTAGGCCTAGGGGTGCACAACAAATTATCACTGAGTAATTTTTTTTTTTAAACAAAGCTTGACTGATGTGATTTATCATCAAAATGTCAGGTGCATTCCAATGCCGTGCTGCCTATTCTCAGAAAAGTGATTTTAAAACACAAAAATTTTGTGGCCACTTATAAACTCAAATGTCTCCTAAAAATGGCAGCTAAGTTCAGTATCACCTCTGTATTTCATTACTTTTGGCTCATCAGTTGCATTCGTTTTTGCAAGATTCCCCGAAAATTTCGCAAGAACAGAGCAGCAAAATTGCTTGGACCTAGAAGCATCAAAGCTTTAAATCCAGCCCTGACTACCATAGTTCAAAGTTCAAATGTTTTTGTGTTGCTTTATAATGTGTCACTCTAGTTATTCATCAATACTGATAAAATTGACAAATCAATAAATATGCTTCACACCATTCAGCTTGATGTGCAGAAGCTATCTGTAAGTATTAACTTCATTTTTTAATGATACAAAAATATTATAACACAGAATGCAGTTCTGACATCCAGAAACTGTCAACAACCCTGGTTTGAAATTTTGTAAATTCCATATTAAAGACAATTTAGCCAAAATCAACCATGTGAAAAGACAACTCAACAACATTACTGAAGATAATTTTCAATAATACTATTAGAATGTATATATATTAGATTGAATCAGACTTATCAAACAAATCTTTGGCTGGGTAAATTTCCCACTCCTGTATGCAGGCATATCATTAATATAACACCAGCATACTGTGATAAAATGATTGAATGTCACGAAAATAAGTGTTGTGACTTTAGATCAGGAACAGATAGATTTGATTTTAGATTCAAGGATAATGGCTTTTTGCTCTGAGGAAATTGGTAATCCAGCTGAACCATACTTTCTGAAACAGATCTACTGCAATTAGGACACTAAGAAGTATTTTCAGGTTTGCAACCTCTGCCTCTTTCCTACTAATTTAGGTTTCGGAAATTCCCTGGAAAAATTTGAAGTTTTTTTGTAATTGTAACCTTGAGTGTGCTTGTTGAACTGAATGTCTCTGCAAGGTTACTCCCAGGATCTCAGGTGATTTATGAATTTTCTTTTAAGTAAGACCCATTTTTATCAAATCTTTTAAATTCAATTATCCTGTCAGTAACAAAGTTGAGTTTAGCTCTATATCTGAAGGCTGTGTTTGCCTAGCAAAAATCAAATAGAAAAAAAACAACAGACATTAGAAACTGTCTATTCAAACCTCTCACAAATATGTGTGTATTGAATTAATGATGCTTCTTGGCTACTAAGAACCATGCAGCAGGCCTTCAGTGTGTTTCTAAAGCTGAGTTTGGGACCAATGATCATTGCCATTTGTGGCACAGCCCCTCACGTCCCCACCTCTTAATGGGGCCAGATACAGCCCTACATAATATACACAGGTTTGGTGATTTTAGAGATTGGCCATTTCTTGTGTGCTCTCTTTTCATTGACATGCTTCATAACACCAAAAAAAAATTAAATTGTATAAGCCATATGAGGGGGGGGGGGGGGGGCTCGGATGCAGTTGTGATAGCAGTGATCATTACATTTGAAAAGAGAATTGAACATAGAATCCTTCTCTTCTTGTTTGGGCCATTATGGAGACTTATACACTCATTGCTTACATCAAATCTCAGGATTTGTAATGGAATGTTGTGAAGATACTAAAATCCATGGCCCACAATACCACACATAAATAAATCCCATTGCCATCACTACAGGACAAACAGGGAGTCTAGTTGTGGGTAAATATCAAGAATAGCATCACTCCAGAAGGAGATGTGCTGAAAAAAGAGACATTTTTAGATTACTAATTTTACATTCATTTTTGGGGTTTTCCTAGCATTTTGACAATTCATCCCAGTCCCCCTCAAAAGATCTCATATAGTCCTAGGCTATGTAAAAAACTAACCAGAAAAATGATCAAATTCTTACTTTACCAAACACAACAAGCATCAATGAATTATATTTCTTTGTTTTCTGTGTAAAATTCTAGTTTAGCCACTTTTTGCTGTCTTGGAAAGGGATGGCTAGGAAAATGAAACTTTCAGTAAGGAATCCAGTGCCAAAGACATACTCTTTGAAGGTATTGCCAAGCTTCTATGTTAACCCTCTTCCAATTTCTAAGTCTTAGAAATTTGCCTATTGGATAGGACAGGACCTATTGAAATTTTGACAAAACAATATTTTACCTTAATTTTCAGTTATCACTTTCTTTTTCTTTGGTTTAAGTTCTGACAATGCAATTCCTGTTATTTGAGTAGATTTTTAAGCCATATCAATGGGTTTTTTTTCTTTCTAAATTTAGAAAATGTATTTGCAGATCTTAGAAACCTTGTAAATTGGGATTGAGCAAAGTTTTGAAGCTGAAAACAGTTTTGTTGTACTTCATTTAAGCAGATCTATTTTGCAAGGTTTCACTTTTAAAACACTTTTTTAAAATTAAAGATCATAAATAATAAAAAATAATATGATTTGTAAGTGAATATTTTTAAAGATCATCAAAGGTTAGGGTCCTCTAGAGGGAGGAGTGGAGGTAGGTACTTCAAAATACCTTCCCAGAACAAACTTTAGTCTGTAGACCCATCCCTGAAAGTTTCATATTCCTAACCTATCCCTTTTCCAAGATAGCAAAAAGTAGAATTTTACCCTTTTCTCTGCTTTTGAATCAGTTTCCATCAATTATCATATTGGTTTTCTACATTGCCAATGACTAGGAGACCATTACAGGGGGGGGGGGATGGTCAAAAGTGCAAACAGAATCATTAAATTAGCAATCTAAGAGTGTTTCTTTATTGTTGTAGTAGATCTCCTCCTGAAGAGCTTATATTCTAGACCTTTACTGAGTTGTGTAGACCTGTTTCTTTTTTTCTGATCTGATTTTGGGTAAATATTTTGCTGTTCATATTAGGCCTATTGACTTATGAATAAAGTGAAATACCACTCCATGCCTTTTTTATGCAATCTGAAATAAACTTAACCCCCCCCCCCCACTAATGTGCAAATATATACTCTGAATTGATTTGTATATAGGGGTGGAGGTAAAATTCATTTGTGACAAAAGTGATTAACATAGCCTATTTGGAAAGAGCATAAGAAAATGCATTGAGTGGTATATTCACTTTATTTGTAAGTCAATAATATGATTTGGTAAAAATTTACTGATAGTGAAACCAAGTGTAAAGTCACTGTCCTGTGATTTCTATGAAATATAGGCTATCCCAGTTGAGACACTAAAAATGCATCATCATTTGGGGACAAAATCATGGTGTTTAAGTAGCCTACCTTCCAGATAGGCAATCAGCATTTCAACAATCAGATATTTAATTTTCCAAAAAATGTGCCAATAAGCTTCTTTTTTCTTTAAGGGTTAGTCTAGTAACCTCATTCCTTGTAGAATAGCCTATTTTATGGCCTGGCTAGAAATATAGAAAAAATAAACAATAGACATGAAATGATAAACTTAAAATAAACAAGACAATTATTGGTTTATGAGAAAGTAAATAGGCTACAGAAACATACAATAAGGAATATATTAAGTTACAGCAACAAATTCAAAATGTCTGACAGTTTGCCGACTTGGCTATTAGCCTATAGTACTATGAGCTTATTAGATAGAAAATGAAATAAACTTTACTTACGTACACAAAATAGGACCTTTATTTAACACAAAAAACACAAATATTCAAACTTTATTAACGCAAATTTCTTGAGACTTTCCTAAGTTTCAGCATTTTCAGTGTTCCTTTCTCATTACAAGGCGATGTTTGGCGGTGTGGATGTAACTGCCCGGAAGGCGTGACAGTATATGCCATCTATATAATGTATATTCTAGATGACGCATAAAAAATTTACTATCCAAATTTCAAAATTCGCAAATATTGAAAAAGCATTGCAATAGGTGAGCACGTAAACTGCAACTAAGCATCTATCAAATAATTAATTGATAGATATTCAAATGTAGATAAGATACTTTATCTGCTTAAAACATCTTAAGCTGTGTCTAAATTATCCCTTTCAAGCGAATTTACCGGCGATTTCTTACTTTTTCTGGCAGCACCAGGCTCTATTATTGCAGCTTAAGCCAGAAAATACGAACCAGCTGCATTTAAAATGACAATTCAATTATTGTAAACAAAAATCTATTTCTAGTCATTCAAATCTGCCTGAAAAAGTCGTTTCAAAGATTGGGCTTTAAAGAACCTTCAAAGGTGGTATGTAATGAAAAGTCCAAGGCGGTCACTATGACTCACGTTGTCTGTAGTTTGTTATAAACTAATACTTCTGTGGGTTTACCAGCGTGTACAAATATTTTTTAATCAGGGGTATATGGAGTAGATCGAATGATTTGAATTCTTTTTTATGGAAGATGGCATGGAAAAAAAGCAATGAGAGCTCATTATAATATAAGTTGTCTATTATCTATTATAGATTTATACTTCTATGGTTATATCAGTCTCACTCAACATGTGGCCTATGGGAAATATGTCGAGCATCCCACTTAGACCTCGAGCTCAAGGAGACACTTGAAATTAACAGAAGCTGAATAAAATCATATTGGTATGCAAAGGAGATCTGAACGGAAATTCAAACACATGCGAATATTCAAAACAATAATTATAGAAGTAATCCAAATTTTGATGAATCTCTGAAGGAACCATTTTTCATTTTTCTGCTTAGTTTCACAAACAGGATATTTATCTACATATTAAACAAGATAATCTGCACATTGTATGATCATAAACAAAAACAAAAAGTTAACCTAAAATGAAATTAGTCTCACTCCCAGATTAGTTTTAATGAGTCCCTCCATTCCTCCACTGTCATCAAAATTGTTAAATTTTACAGATTAGAATTGACACTGTATAGCAAATACAGCCAGCACCAGTACCAAAAGCTCAATACACTGCCAAGCCACCTGAGGCCAACACAGCTTCATATGCTATTCCTTCACTCCATTATTGCTTAAAGCGTTACTCTCTACTCCTCCCAAAGCGCTCAAGTTATTCCCTCTAAAACCTTCTTTATGACCTTTTCTCATCCATTCAGAGACGACCTTCTTTTTGTTCAGTCCAGAGGAGGGGTAGAAAAGAATAATCAATGACAAACTTTCATCCTTCTTCTGTGAAATATGTCCTACCCATCTCCATCTTTTTTCATTGAGAACCGAGAAAGTAGAAAAAAAACTACATTTTCCGTAAAAACAATTTTCCCCAGTAAACAATGCAAAGGAATTTCTTTCTTCGCTATGATAACAACCACTATTTCCGGTTATATGCTTAAAATTTATCTTCGATCGATCAATTATGAAGGCCATGATGGTGTGGAGATTAATGATGGTGAGGAAAACGAAGATTGATGAGAATTAAGTGACATAGAAGGGAGGAGATCAAAAACAGTACATAAGTGTCTTACTCTGCATTAAAAATATCTCTTTCCTTTAAAAGAAGTCAATGATAATGCTAATTATTAAATCACGAGAAACTATTATATTGTAATTTTTTAGCCCAGAAAGAAAAATTAACTTCTAAGCGCTTGATCATTTACGATATAAAACATAATTTTACCTGTGTCATAATCACTTATTATGTCCGAAATCACGACAAAAAAAGAAAACTGGTAAATAGGCTTTTGTTGAGAAGTATTTCGAATGAACTCAGTAAACTGGTAACTATGGCTCAAAAGGCATTGTATCCTACATTATAAATTTTCCGAGGGTTTTACGAAAAGAGGGGTTCAATTCCGCTTTCTAGGGTTATAATGAGATCCTTTTTTGGCCAACCACCTAGTGCCAAACAGGAAGCAGATTGTCCGCGGATAGGGTAAGAGGACGTTGTAAAGAAAAATTTAATGGAAATAGGAACTTCCTGGGAGGGTGTCAAGAGGGAAGCTTTGAATCGATTAGGATAGAGGAGAAGCATGTGTTGCTGTGTTGGCCTCTGGCGGCTTGGTGCTGAGGTGCGTTGTTGTTAGTAGTAGTAGCGTTTTTTATGTCACTAGTAACAAGTTGTTTTTAGAAGGAAAGTCGTTTTCGTCATCTCAAACAGAACAAAAGCATATTTCATATCGAAAATTCAATTTCCTGAACAATTTTGTGAGTAAGGAGAGAGGATATAGCACCCAAAAAACTGCTAAATATCTTAAGGTCCACATAATAAAATAAGAAACGATGGATTAGACTCATCGATCGAACTTGAATTGTTTTGGCAGATAAACTGATTTCATATAGCAAGTTTTTGAATTGCCGCAGCGGAAGTGCTAGTGGCTCTGCCTACTAAGTTGGTGCGTGAATGATGCAAAGCATTGGTGCAATGGTGCAGTGGAAGACAGAGCATGAAAGCGGCGAGGCATTAGATTTAGAGCATTAGAGTTACTATCAAACTGTTATTGACAAACATTTTATGAAGCACCAAGTGAATTGACAGTATACATTAGGAGAAGGTAATACTTGAATTCACAATACTAGAATTAGGCTATAAAGATCGTCATGAAACCTAACACAATCTTATTCTGTTGCTTTCAGAGGCAACGCTATAATTTTGCCTAGGTAGAGCCATTTGCCTTGAATATTTTTTTTTGGCTATGCCCCCCCCAACATCTCTGTATGAAAAGGATTGTTGTGGAAACTTGGAAGGGACATTATTTGATTGGAAACTAAAGGTTCTAGAGTCCTTTTTTAACAGTCAAAAGTGATAGGAGGAAAAATCTACTCGTGTGTCTTTTTTTATACCAAACCCTAACATATTGAAGTTATTTCAACAAAATTACCATAAAATAGTACAAAGAACTTGAAGTTATTCAAACACAATTTTGAGATTGTAATTTTACAATAATAGTCGAAAGGTCTAATAGATATGCCTTCAGGGCTGTCAAGACCCCAAGAGCCCATGGAACAAGATTTATAAACTATCAAAGCTACTAAATGTTTAGAAGTAGGATTCATTGTGGGAAAAAGAGGACATGTTTGATCTTCGGCGTGTCCAAGGTGTAGGCCAAGGTGAAACTGCAGTAAAAACAAAAAATATTTGGGAGCACGGGCTCCGAAGAAATATGGTCCAAAAAAGGGCCAACACACCATTTTCTTCTGAACGGCTTGAAACTTAAAACCACGGGTTTAATTTTCTATGGGACGCGGGGGGCAACGTCTCCCTCCAGACCCAATTCCCCCTCCCTCCCCGACCTTAGTCCTTCACCTCCATGAAATTTAGTTTATTCAAAAAATATTGTCAAAACTAAGATAAACCTGCATAATTCAAGTATCCAGAGAAACAGGTCAGTTTTCTTTAGTATATCTTTGGCTTTTTAGGTAATAATTTTTAAGAATTCACTGTCATTTTCATTTGATTTGGGAAAATTGGCTCCAACTTTGGATATTCTTTTACTGGCTTTGAATTTATTTCTTTAAGTCCTTGAGCCATGGCAAATATTGCAACACAAACAAATATTGAAAAGAAAAAAACTACTAGTTTTTTGATTGTTTTGAATTTTCTCCGAATTTACTTCAACCAAAGGAGCCACATTTAAAAAAAGAAAAATTGGTACGCCTTGAAATAGTCGGTTAAACCCTTTTTTTCCAAATAGTTTTAAAATTCCAACCATTTCGTTGGGCTAAAAGCACCGCACATTTTTTTTTCTGGAACGGAGAAGCCCATTAGAGGGCCAAAGTGGGTCCGAAAACCTGTTATCCTTAACCAGTTTGAATGCTATTTAAAGAAAGCAAGTGTAATTTATAAAGACGAAATTTGAAATTTTGATATTTTGACAGCATCACTTTGAAACGCCCAAAAAAGGGCCTTAAAATCGTTTTGTCTCTAATAGACTCAAAAGTTTAGGGATATGTAGAAAGGACCTGGTAGATGGGAACAAAGAATATTGATACCTGATTGTTCCGATGTGTAATACATGAAACAAAGGCAACAAACTTTTATTTGTTTGGCTTTTAATTGCAGGACTGGCAAACAGGGACAAGGGGATCCTAAGGAAGACATTTAAAACAGTTCGTTGTATTGACTCATGAAGTCTAAAATAAAGTAAAACTTCTTGTAAAACTTAATGGGCACACACACTGGGCGAAATAAGCCAAAGACAACAAAATATTTTATTTATTCATTTATTTGAAAATTTGTCATACCAAAGCAAGAAGACGGACATAAGCATATATACGAAAGAAACTAAAAGAAAAAGACTTCTAAGTGAACGTGTATAAAAAGAAACATTTACTTTCTAATGTGGCCATTATCTTACCACTGCAAGATATGGCTCCAGTTGTGTGACAGTTTAATCATTAACATTCACAATACTTGTTAAAACGGCATTACATGGATCAGTTATGTTAGAACGAATAATCAAAAACGAGTTTCGGGTCGAAGGTAGGAGCCGAAGGAGATAATTTGAAAAACGATATTAGCACCATCTACTTTTTATAATACATAAGCGAGAAAAATTCTTCAAAACGACACGACGTACTACATATGCTACAGAAGAATAGCGTTAAACAATCTTAAAAAAATTAAATTATTATTATTAAAACTATTGAAAAACCCGTCACATCAAACAAACAACAAGACGGAGCATAGGAAGAAAAAAAAGAAAAAAAAGAAAATGCAATGCAGACTGCAATGAAGAACAACAACAACAACAAAAACACTGAGATAATGCAAAAGAAAAGTCATCACTGCTTAAGAATTTGGGACCATTCATTTAAATTCCCATCTATTTTTCTATTAAGTTTCGCTATCAGTCTGGCGACGGCAACCTCAGGCTCAGCAGCCTTGAATTTCGCAAAAGCGAGCGAATATCTATACCACGGAGCCAGATGAAGCAGATACTTGGTGAAACGAAAGAACATTGATCAGACTCTGCTCTTTTTAGTTTTAGTTGGGAGTTTCCTGAAGGGTGCGGTGTAGAGGATATGTGGAAAGGCAACATCATTATAATGACTTACTAGAAGAGATCGATTGAATCAAAGCTTACAATAAACAATGGAAGCGTAAGCTGCTGAGATTCTACGTCTGATTTGTACAAGA
The DNA here is from genome assembly GCA_029168905.1 of Artemia sp. Kazakhstan ARC1039. NCBI lineage: Eukaryota > Metazoa > Arthropoda > Branchiopoda > Anostraca > Artemiidae > Artemia > Artemia sp. Kazakhstan ARC1039. The sequence continues at coordinate 23,046 of JAQQPU010003892.1, read as the reverse complement.
AGAAGTTTTTGGGTGTATCGGACAGAAGAAGCAAAGGGTAGACCAAGAAACATAAGGTGATCTACAGGTGGAACAGAGCTAGATCATGTTGCGCGTGCGGCTACGCCGCACGCGCAACATTTTTTTTGAGTATTTAGTAAAAACAGATGCGATCTAGTAAATTTTTCCTCTGCGATTTAGTAAATTCTTCCAGGTCAGGGTGGCAACCCTGATATTGTCACTTGACCTATTCTAAAAAGTGGTGTCGTTCAATGAAAAAGTGGTGTTTTTGCGGTATCCTTTCTGTTGCCATTTTGGCGTATTTCCCGCCAAACTGGTGGAATTTGTTTGACATTGACTGGAGGGATAATTTTGAGTTGTTATGCCAGGTGTATTTTAATTGATCTGGCGCGGAATGATTCATGTGAAAGAAATTATCTACTCTTTTGGATCAGATTCCTTTTTTTCATAAGACGAAGGTCTAATTTTCGTATTCCATCCAACTGTGTCAGCATATTCTCTCCTTTCATAAGAATTATATTATTATCCATTAATCCATCGAAAACAAGACAAAGGAATTTGACATGTATCAATATTTTATTCCCTCGTAAGCAGTGCTTCCATTCCAATAATATGGGAATAAAGTATTTAAGTGCGAAAATAAAAGCGGAGAAGTATAGTAGGACACAATCCGGAAATAAGTATGTTATTCTGCTTACTCTTTGAACAGGAATGTTAAAAAAAAATGATTCTTACACCACAGTTGCCATTTGGGCGCTTTTTGAGTTGATTGCGCATTGAATTTTTCAATTTGACGCATTGCGCCGATTTTGCGCATGTCAAAAAAATTCGGCGCAAAGTGGGCGGATTTTGCCTTCACAATAACAATGACAAAGCTCAAAAATTTAAAGTCTAGTGTTTACTGGCAACTTCTACTGACAGATTCAGGAATCCGTCTATAAAGACAGGTGGAATTTTCAGAGCCCCGTAGGGATTCTCATATCGCATTCCAGGCTTCATGACGACCTAAATCTTGAATTATTAAAGCGTGCATTATCCTTAGCGTGAAAAAGCAAATGGGAAAGTGGTCAAATTTCGACAAAAAAAATACAGAAAAGAGTGCGAAAAGCTGACCTTTGTTCGACAGAGCTCAAGCATCTCTGTCTGGCTTAAGCTTACCCATCAGCAACCCCTTTGTCGAGAGAGTGTTTTCTGTTATGAATCTTCTCAAGTACAAAATTCGAAACAGGATGCACCTTAAAATGCTTAACTCTACTGTGACCATCCGACTTAGGCTAAATTGCCAAGGAAAGTGCTGCAGGCAGGGTTGCCACCCTGGCCTGGAAGAATATACTAAATCTGAGAGGAAAAATTTACTAAATCGCATCTGTTTTTACTAAATGCTGAAAAAAAATTTTGCGCGTGCGGCTACCGTCGCTTGCGCACCATCAAGCATCGATTTTTACTATAGGAGGATAATCAATTGGATTTCCGCAATATTTTTTCCTTTTTTCTTCTTTTTTTCCTCTTTTCCTCTTTTCGTTCGTTTTCACAGTATGATCGAAAATTCTGGAAACTTATAAGTTAAAAAATCCTTTTTTTTGGATTATTTGGATGTACTATTGTATAGGCTACATATTCCAGATGCGGTGCATCCAAGACGTCAAACCATGGTCTGGAATCTTGGATTCTGGAAATCCTGCTGATGAAGCCCGGCTTGAAATTCATCAATGGTCTTCAGGTCATATAATCCAGATATATTAAAAAATGAAAAAAACAATCAACGAAGACAAACAACTACAACTCATATCCACGAAGCAATTCGGGCGATGGAGTGCTTAGAATCTGAGGTGTGTTTGAAAGTGACGGCATTTGAAATTTGTCCCCCCAGTTTCCGTTTTTAGGTTTGAAATTTAAACACTTGAATTTTAAATTTTTAAGAGGAAATTTGCCAGTTTTAAAACACAAATTGGACTGGTCTGTAAATAAAGGATAAGCTGCTTACAAAGATTTCTGGCAAATTTTAAAGCAATTAATTTAGGATTTTTTTAAACTGATTTTTCCTGGATTCTCTCTCGTTCATATTAAAAAGCCAATACAATCTATGGAATCAAATCTATGGAAACAATACAATCAAGGGAATAAAAAACCAATACAATCCATGTTACTTCAAAACAGAAATGACGTAATTGGCTACCGGTTTAGTTGTAAAATTATGTAAATTAAAAAGTACACCTCAAATTGGACTAGGGCTGCCAAGAAAAAGAAAACTCATATAACATACAATAATTAGTTTAAAAAAAATTACATTGTGTCAATAGTCTTCAGGTTAGGCAAATCAATTGAAAAGTAAGAAGAAAATTATGTAGTCACAATTAAAAAAAAAGTCGCATTTCAAAGGCTTTAATCGTCCTCGGCCTCACCCAAATTTAATGTATCCACTAGTGTCGAATTCTGACTGAAGTGAACTACTTGTTTCCATTTCTTGATATCACGAGTCAAATAACTGGAGATCATTCAGTCATGTACTCCACTTGACGACTTGAGAACAAGTTGTTTCGTTTTCATCAGAGACGAAACACTCGAGACATTTAGCCTATTCCGGTTTTAAATTTTGATGACCGACAAAATCAAGAACTGTCTCTCCGCTCCAGCACTTGAATGGGGCAAGCTGCAGAGAGTCAGAAGGAACTTGAGCAAGTAGAATCAGAAGGAACTAGAGCAAGTATGAAAAAAGTTCGTTTCCAGCAGCGTCTTTAAAAAGGGACAAAGCTAACTAACAAACGTAGCAGCTGTTATGAGAGTTTGGGGAAATTTTCTGAAAAAAAATTAAGCCGGCATACCAGTCCTGATTTTAAATACTTCGCCTTTCAATGCGAGTACCAAGAAGAAGCCGAGAGAAAAGTAGAAATTTTTAAGCACTAGGGTTGACATGAAACCGCAAAAATGAGCAAAAAACTGCAAAAGACGTAAATATCTAACGTAATCGAAATCAGATTTTGAAATGAATCTACCCTAACTGTTTTCCCTGAATTCATGAAAAATAACACAAGTTTTGTTTACTACAAATCATGACTTTTTACTAGACTTCGGGAAATTTACTAGATCCTCACAATTTACTAATTTTTTTTACTAGATCTAGTAAAATCCTACTTACGGTGGCGATCCTGGCTGCAGGGACTTTGATCCTACACCCGCTATGCTGAATAGATTTACTATTGACATGTATAACGTCAAAAAACCAACCAATGACAATGAAAATGAAACTCTTGAAGAAATTTTGGGCGATATAGAAGGAGGGTTTGCTATTTAACATTGGAAATGATCTTGAATACTAGTCGACGATAAATACAATATATGATTAAAAAATGTACAAAACTAATTAGAAGTTCATTAAAAGGAAAACACAAATAAAATAACAATCGGAACTATTGAATGACCTTTCCAAGTACAATTTTATCTCATATGTATGTCTTTGGCTTCTGCTTCATGACAAAATCTCAGAACATTGTCTTTAGCCTGCAATTTTATAGATAGTTGCATTAACAACGGCCGGTCTAATTTAGAATTAGATAAATAGATAGGATTAGAAAATCCTATCTATTAGTTATCTTTACCAAGTGCGCCTTTAACTTCCACGTTTCTGTATAACTTATCTATATTGCAAGACCAGTATAGGCTACTGAGTACCTATTTCTTTTTTTAGTTCCTTAATCACAATTTCTATTGTTGATAGGGAATAATTCAGCATATTAGCCAGAAAGTAAAGTAAAATACCAACTTAGATATTGGCAAGTATTTTTTTTTTGTTAGATCTTCTTTAATTCCCTTTTTTATTTAATTCTCTGATATACCAGAGAACCAAGGAAAATATTTTTCTTGTCAAGCCAGAGACTGAGAGCAGAAAATTTCGACCACGAAAGCGCAAGTAATCAGTCAAAAATGCTTCACTGTTTCAGATTTCGGACTATGGTGCCGAAATCTGTCAATGAAGACTGAATCCTACCAATTTTGAGTTCTAGTATTGTGAAAAGCAAAATTTACACTATCTGGTAACATTGTCTCTGATTTTTTTTTTTTTTTTTTTTTTTTTTTGCATTCATCCCTGCAAGATCTAATTTACCCTGAATTTTGAACTCCACCCAAAAAATATATAGGGAGGATATCCTCGCTAATAAAAAATATATATATAGAGGATATCCCTACTTTGCTGTAAAAGGTGATAAGACCTATAAATCATTTATGGCAACTATATAATAATAAGCTCCTCTGCCTGAGGTTTGGGGCTTTGATATATCAATGGTAAATGTGCCTATTAATGGCTCTCAATGCATATCAATATGCAAATATCGAACTTTTTAAAATAGTTTGTAAATAATGTGTACGAAAAATATTGTGATTGACTAAAAAAACAAAGTCATAAGAACCTTTGAGGTTGAAAAACAGTGTTTGACAAAAAGCTAAGACAGATAACTTTGTTTTTCTGTTGAATTAATTCAATTTTCCATATTTAAATAGTATTTCTTTCTAGCACTCAATAAAATCGTAGCTCTTATGTTTTGGAAGCGAATTGAAATAGGATGTCTAACCGTGATGGAGAGAGAAGAAAAGGTGAGTCAAATGAAGTCAAAGTATATTTGTTGTCAATGCTAGTCAATAATTTGTTGTCAATCAACACACCCAGTGCAGCAATGATCTAAATGTATGGTGACTTCAAGAACGTACATCCTCTTCCAAAACAACTAAAAAGAATATAATAAACCTTACATTTTAGTATAATGAATGTTCACTTGCGTGGGTGAAAGATTCAGTCGGTTAAAACCACGATATCTAGTCAGGAGAGTAGCTAAGGAGGAGAGGGGGCGTTTTAAATTAGATTGAGGGGGGGTTTTCCTAGGTGTCACCTCCGCGTGTTAGCAGAGCAACTGAAAAATAGTCCTTTTTCAATCATTGTTGATGAAACGACAGATAAATGAATGACAAAGTCTCTGTGTATAATGGTGTGCTACAAAAATAGTAGGGATGACGTTAAAGAAGAATTTCTCGGTTTACTTGAAGTGAAAGATTCATCGTCCAAGGGACATAAACAACTTACTGACAAGCATTTAAAAGGCCATTGAATTCTGGTGAATAATTTACTTGATATTGACCATGACAGTGCCTCAGTCAACACAGGTGCCCATCGTGGGCTTGATGCCCTTTTCAAAACAGAAGTGCCGTCTCTTTTCAGTGTCGGATGCACAAGTCATTCATTGCCACTCTGTGCTTCAGCAGCATCTAAAACCTTGCCAGACTGGTTTGAGTCTTTTATGCATTATACCATACACTACATTACCCATAGTCCTAAGAGGATTGGAGAATTTCTTGACCACCAGAAGTTTGCTAAAATTGAAGTGAAACAGTTGCTATCGGTAGTTTCTATAAGATGGCTCAGCTTTGAAGCAGCCATCAGACTGCCATTGGAAACCTGGAATGCTTTGTTATTGTTTTACAGTAGTCACGCCTTAGGCGAGGGCGCCACAGACAAGGCAAGCAAAGAGAAGGCACTCAAAATATACAACGCTTTGAACTATCCTGTCATATCTCTATTTTCTTGCCCACATTCTTGGGATTATCAACTCACTAAACACGGAATTTCAGAGCAGTGAAAGAAGAATCCACAGGCTAGTGAGCAGCTTCAGCTCGATGTACGCAATATTACTCCAAATATTCGCAAGAAAACTCGTGATACAGGTAGCAAAGTCACCTTTCTCTGCAGATCTGGTTTCCGCGAACTATCTTGAACAGGAGGACATGAAATTAGGCACCAATACCGAATGTTACCTGGAGGAAAGGGGATCAAAGATTACCGAGGACTCACTCAAAGCATTTAGGGTCAACTGTCTGAGGTTTTTAGTGGAGCTCTGTAAGCAGATGAGACAAAGAATAAGCTGGCAAGACCCAATTTTGTCTGATCTCAAGATTTTGGGCCCCAGTGTTGCACTTGGATCTGAAGAGTGAGAACTATTTGCATTCTCGTGCGTTTTTCTACGCTTCTGGGAAGTGACGCAACGATTTTAGAACGCAAGAGAGAAAGTATTGACCGGCAGCTGCAAGAGCTCAGGTTGAGCCGAGCTGATCTTGGTCAAGATCTGGTCGGCCAACCGTCTGCTTTTTGGAAGAGTATTTTGCATCTAAAGAATGGTATTGGCGAAAAAAGTTTGCTGATATGGTGACCTTTATGTTGTCCCTCGTTTGTATTCCCCATTCAAGCGCTGCTGCAGAGCCATAGTTCTCTGTTGTGTCGCATATGAAAACGAGACTGCATAACAAGCCGAAAACCGGGACAGTTAGTGCATTGATGATGACCAAACAGTTAGTTGGTAAAATCACTTCCTGGAATGTTCCAAGTGATCTACTGGATAAGGCTATCAAATGGAGAGAGGCAGCTTGTAATAAAGAAGATCCTCGTCGTGCTTAATCTGACAGCTCAGACTCTGACACAGTGTAGAGTACTGACTTTGATGGAGTGAGTGTTTTGTTGCTTCTATGCATTCCAGCTCCAATGCAAAGGGTCAGCTCGTAATTTTTCCTCGTACCAACAATAATCCCTCCTTTTTTTCCTTTCGAAGAGTACAATTTTATTTTCTCATTAAATCATAAAAAGATGAAAGGGATTTGTTACGGATTGATAAAAACAAACCAATGACTTATCTTGTGGAAGATACTAGGCCAAAACGTTGGAATGAGCTTCAAGAACAGTTTAAATAAAGATAATTTTGATCAGAAGTGGGGTTTGCAGATGTACTTTAAGGGGTGAAAGGATTCCTATAAGCTTTTCCTTAAAGCGCGAGAGGATTTTTGAGTTGATTTTTTTTCCACTCGATCTTATAATATTGATAGAATTTTCAATATTGCGAAAGGAAAAACTTAGTGTTTCTTCAAAAAGAATCAGGTTGTAAAGGTATTATCAAAAAATTATTAGATTATTAAGATTTCAAAAAGTTTTCTGTTTATTTTCTAAAATTGGTCTTTCTCTTAATTTTGAGAAGTGTGAGCTTCTAGTTTTCAATGGTCCAACTTCCTCTAATGTTCCCTTGGTTTGTCGTGCTTTTCTCATACCCTCTGTTCCTATTTTTTGATGGTTGGCTATCACTGTTACTGAATCAATTTCTAGCCTACGCCAGCGCATTGTTCGTGATATTAAAAAGGAAATTCAATTTTATTATTTTTAGATTGCTGGAAATCAAGGAAAGTATAACAGACGTGCACTGGGTAGGCTATATTCTACTTTTTGTTATCGTTCTTTCCTTTACATTTCTTGTCTTTATCCCTTTTAAAGAAGAAAGATGTTAAGCATATCCGGTCTTTTTATTGCAGATATTGTAAATTTTTACTTTATCTTCCCCCTCGGCATAGCAATGGTAAAATAATTCTTAAGTTTGAAATCCTCGATGTAACAGGAAAGTTGACCGTGCTGCATGGAAGGCTTTCGGATTCAGCTTTTTATCGTTTTTCACCTCATCATCCTTTGATATCTCTGTACGGTGTAATTTCATTGTGTAGGCTATAAATAAATTATTATTACTATTAGAAAACTAACTGAGAAAAGCCAGGCAACTAGAACAGACCTAAAAATTGCAGCGTAAGTGGATTTAATTGTTTTGGTCGAGATTCAGCTTTGCCTAGGGACATGTTCAAATTTTTCAAACTTCTTGCTGTAGGATTTGCTATATTATTTAGATAAAAACATCTCTTTACATCTGAACAAATTTCTCTCCACTCTCTAAATATTTTCTTTCAACCTTCAAGGAAAATTTTATGCATCTGAACCTAGCAATAGATAACTGTTGATAGTATCTGTCTCTTTTGCAGGGTTTAAGCTGCAGGTGGAAGCTATAATAACATGAATCAGATCAGTTTCGCCCTATCAATAAATATCATTATATCAACCAATAAAATTTTTGTGTTTTTATGCCAATCTCGTTTGCCAAGATTTGAAAAACCGCAGTAGTGATAATTGTTTTTTTATTCATTCGAAAATGACGCAGCATTACTTAAGGATACTATGCAAGTGGTATATTTTAAGCCTTGTGTGCAAGACAAACGTGGCTGGCTAAGTTTCCGTACCTATTGCTTCAGATTAGAAGATGCCAGAAATTGTACTTGGATCATCAAAATATAGCGTGGTTTCTAAGAAAATAGGTAGAGTGTTTTGGAAATGTGATTTGTGAGAACGTGAAATTTATTCCCCTGTCACCCTTTTTGTAACCTGTGATATCACCACCTAAGTGATACAGATCTGTACGTGGGTGACCAAGTTTGATGTCAAGCGATGACCTTAGACCTTGGAAAAATTTCTGTCAGGTTTGCACATGGTCTTTAAAGAAAATTCAATGCGTCTGAACTTAAGGTGCAAATACACGATGCGGAAAACCGTGCGTAGATGATCATACGTTTTTCCATGCGGATGAACAATATAATTTTTAACTTTAAAAGCATATAGGCCATCATAGGTCAAAATAGACATTTCGTTACTACAGCCATTTGGACCCTGTCCCACCCAAAGATCCTTAAGGGCTACCAAAGATCAACAACTCGCATCTTTTTCGCATAACTAATGCAATTGTCGAAGTGTAAGTGACTCTCAATGATTTGATCTTTACTTTTCGACTAAGATTGGTAGTGGTATCGATATAAAATTTCACTCTGTTGACATTCTCATGACGATATTTTTCTGTCATCTATTAAAATTGAACAAGCACTGTATTTAATTTATAGGTAGCACTAATGTCAAAGCTGGAAATACCTACAGAACTCATGCAGGAAACAGACCGCTAGGTAGCATGCCTCTCAATTTTCCATGACGTGTTTTCGGGCCAGATGCGGATCTACCCAGATTTAACTATCTTTACTAGTAACGTTCTAGCGTTGCTACTTCGGAGTACCAAGATTAAATTGTAGTAAGAAGGCCTTAACACGCTCTGAAAGAGGTCAAAAATTTTTCGACGAATTTCATCTACAAATAATTTTATTCATCCTGATTTTGTTCACCACAGACAAGCAGTCACCTTCTTTTCCGTTTTTCGTAACCACTCACTTCCAGCTTCCAAAATTCTGAAAAAAACATCTCTCCGTGCATCAAAGTTCTTATATAAAAATATTCCTATATTTACCCAAACAAAGACATTAAATTTTTGTCTAAGCTTAGACTTTACTGTAAACTTGGGTTAATAAACTAAATAATTTTAAAGTTAACTAGTATTTTTCAGAAACTACTTTCCAGTATATAGGATGATATTGTTTGTTGGAATGAAGGTTGCAATGCATAAATATATACGGTTGCGAGTAAAAAATGCATACTGCATGTCAAAAATTTAGACAGGCTGGACCCAAAGATAGCTATGTCTCCCGGCCACTCAAACTTGAGTATTGTCTTACTACTTGTACAGTTTCCAAATTTGGCAAAGGAGATTTAAATAGAAAATATAGCCAAATAAATGCGAATGGCTGCCATTTTGCGCTGATCTAAAGAAATATGCTGATACTGACCCGGTTCATTTTTGGTTTAAATTAATAGAACAATTTGATATTCCTCAAGTCAAAAGTTTCGTATTCTTGGGCGAGTTTCATGATGAAAATGCTTATCCTACTCTGGTATGGTGATCCTTATGGTATTTAAGTGATGCAGTGGTAGATGCCTTTATTCTCCCTTTATAGGGGAGATGAACTATGGCCGTAAGATAATTAAACGTTGGTAGCCTGCCTTAGGCTATGACTGGACTAATGAGGCGTACCAGCTGGGTATATTCGAGAGACTAAATGTAGATTGTAGAGAGGTGGGCTATAACACAGTACTTTTATTCAGTTAACATATACTAATTCAAGGTTTGATAATATATCTATATTCTACTGGGACTGGTTGTCCCAAGTAGACCATGAATCTCAGAATACTATAATAATATATAATAAGATACTTAGACACTAACAATAATCCGACAATATTCCAAGGTATTTCTAATAAGATAATAAACGGGCAGAGGTTCACCCTGCAAGTCAAAGAGTGTGTCTTCAATCTCAAAAATCTGAGTATATACAGGAAAAACCAGCCGCATCCGTCCGGCTCATTGACGCACTTAGCCAGGAAATTGGTTATGGAGCAAGTTCCCTCCAAGCTTACACATTCCAGAATGTGTATCTTTACCTTAATAAAAAGTGGTATTTCGAAACTTTTGTATTTGCGTCTTAATGTTTTTACTAAATTCCAAGTTGACTTAATTAGAAAGCTTTACCACAATACTTCCTATTTAAAGAAGAGTTGTCCCAACTCTCAATATTTTACTTTTAAAACAACTTAATTTTATACATAGTTACAAGCCGCCATCTTTGGGTTATTATGTGCATATACTCTCTATGGTATCTTTAGGGTCATGTTTATGGTCAAATATATACCATATCCCTTTTTGACCGAGGATATCTATTTTGAAATTTATCCTTTTTTCTCTTTTTCTCTGTCTCTAAGACCGGAAAATACTCTTTAGACGCTTTTCTTATGCATCTTCTGTTTTAGCTTGACCCCCAGTGGCTTAAGCCGCATATTAGTGGATCTGCTTAAATTATATTTCAAGTTATATTAGGAACGTTTATAAATTAATTGAGTTTAAATTTAATTCCCATTAATAATTTAATTTATCTGGGTTATGTGGTTGATATACTGTTTATTTTTCGTGGTTTAGAAATGCCTTGGATATATTACACCTAAGATTTTTGGTTTTTAAATTTTCACATATTTTTCCAGCACAAAGCATTTTCACATTCTTTCAATAATATAAAGTCTTTGAGGCTATGTAGCACATTCTCTAGGCCTAAATTAAGTTATGATTTTATCTCACTTTCTGATGAACTTGTAGTAAAGTCTGTAATACTGCATACAGTTTCCAAAATACTAGTTGACCATTTATGGTTTTGCTTCTTATGGTAAGAGCTGTTGGTATCA
>JAQQPU010003891.1:35270-46899 GCA_029168905.1 Artemia sp. Kazakhstan ARC1039 | reverse complement strand
AAAAAAAAAACATTTCTGAGAAAAAGGAAGTTAAATAAAATATAATATAATAATATTTATTTATAACCCACAAAATAGAATAATAAAACTGTGGAGTAAAACAAAAAGAAAAAAATGAAAACGGATCTCTAAAAAGAGAACCTTTTACATAATGCAGTACGAGATGTGCTTACCTGAGCACCAGTCAGCGTAGCAATGTCCAAAATGACATTCGCTTCAAGATCTTTCCTGGCATATGCCACACCGTCTCCGAGCACTAAACGTCCTTCAGCATCTGTATTATTGATCTCAACGGTTCTTAAAATGAGGACAAACGTAAATAAAAAGAAAAAAAAGAAGACAAACACCTAGTTTTGACACTTAAGGGCTAGGCACGCGTAGCTGATTTTGGGAACCGATTTCAGCAGGGGTATATTCCACGTCGAGTGATTATAATTAATGATGCTAAGAGGCGGGGCTTAGTGACGTTTTTCGGTGATTAATCATCATTAATTACGTTCTAGACAAGGAATGTACAAGGGCTTTAGACCTTTAGGCATGTAAATAATCGTATTTAATAATTATCGTAAATTAATCGTAATTAATGATGATTAATCACCGAAAAACGTCACTAAGCCCCGCCTCTTAGCATCATTAATTATAATCACTCGACGTGGAATATACCCCTGCTGAAATCGGTTCCCAAAATCAGCTATGTGTGCCTAGCCCTTTAGAGGTAATGACGCGTTCCCCTCTAAAACTTGGTAGTGTGGCAAAACTGGAAATAAGCTCAGTTTTTCGTGTTCTATAAAGTTTAGAAATAGACATAAATTGGGACTATTATAATGTATAATTGATGTTTTATAATATATAATGTGTTATAATATAGCCTATATTATTTATAATTAATTAATGTATAATATATAATTAATGGGAATATTATAATATATAAGACTATACAATGTATTATCAATAAAGTTATTTTTATTATTGTCCGTACTACGTTGTTTATTTATTTATATAAACCACATAATAGATCAAGCTAAAGGTCGTAAATGACACTTTGACACTAAACTATTTGTTAAACTGCTTTCCAAGTGAGGATCGAGGGGGCAATAAATCTCTAATTCAGTGGCAGTTCTAGTCTCTCTTGCGCCTGGGACAAAAACTGATTACCCCCCCCCCTCCAATGTCTTAAAAATATTTCTTGCCAAGTTTTAACAAAATTTCCATTTTCTGAAAAAATTATCATTTATTAAGAAAAAAATTCTATTTATGTAAAAAGTTAAATCTGACTTTCCTTACTTTAGTCACTGCAAAATCATTAGTTATGTTAATAATAAATTAATTTGACTAAACGATCGCTCATTACTGGCCACCAACGCTGTAATCGCTTATAATATTTGATAGACAACTCTTGCCTTTACGAAAGGGGGAGGAAGAATCGAGACCAACTTCTTGCTTTGTGTGTAATATAATATATCTGTCTACTCCATTGAGCTTTTTATGGTTACTTATAAAAAAAAAAAAAACACAAAATGTGGATTAAGGCGATGCGGTAACTTAAAGGATCACCCTATCTCCTTCACTATAAAGTTTATTATTTTGTGCGGTCGAACTATCTAGAACTTATTGGGCGGCCTTGCCATAACACGTAGAGTTTTGATATGAGATTAGAATAAATAACAGAAAAATAAAAGCCAACACTTATTTTATCAGCAATTTTACAAAAACCTTCCGCGCTTTTGTGCCAGAGACAGGGATATTTTAATGAAACTCACATCATCAGAAAGTGTCAACTTTGGTTTTTGGATTAAATGGAGCAGCATTTTCTTTTTAAGGTTCGGGAAAGGGCAGATCCTAAAAAGGTCTTACCACACCAGCTAAGAAAATTGAATCAGCTAAAAAGAATTATCGTACGAGCAATTTGGCCTCTTCGGGAGTTCCATGTGGTGCCACCTGTTTTGATTGACAAGTTCGCCACTAAAAGAAACGTAACAATTTCAAAGTATTTTCAGTGAATTTCATAGTCAAACCACAGATTCTCGATAGCTCTCGATGATGGCTAGTCCCCTAGGAGAATTCAGTTGGGAAAATGGAAGAATTCAGTCCACCTAGGCTGAGGCTCACAAAATGATTTTAATGTACCTGATCGTCTTAACGACCCTTTTTTAGAGAAACTTCTCCAACTCACAAAAACAGAGTTCAATAAATATGTTACCACCATCGTGCTGTTTTTTGTGTTACTATAGGTTATGTGTTACTATACAGTTTAGAAACTGCAAAGATTAAAATACGATTTTATTTTCGATAAGTGGGGGGGGGGGGGGCAAGTCCATTTCCTTCTTCTGTTTCAGCAAACAAGGGCTTTTCAGTCAAGACTATTCAACCCTTTTCCTTTTGACTCACGCTGTCATTTAAAATGAGCTACTGCAAGTTGCTCCTTATTATCTTGAATCTGACTTGATATCTTGCAGTTAATCTTTTGATTTTAGGAGTTGAAATATCAGAAGACATAGATTGAGTTCAGTGCTCTATGTGCAGGTATGATCAGATAGACTCTTAGCTGATGGTGAGATTTTGACCATTGCTTTTTAGGGGTTTCTTCTTCTTCCTCTTAGGGTAAAAGGTCCTCTTTTTCTGTTGGAGTTTATGTGCTTTCAAGTCCTGTCTGACTAAGGTTTTAAAATGAAGTGCTAACTTGTGACAGGTTGTACTGTTAATAACTCTTGTAGTAACTTCTTGGAATGGAGGCACTAAACTATCCTGGTGTATATTTCGAGTTCAGGCATTTAACTGAAGGTAGTTATTTGTGGGGATTGAGGCACTTGAGCAAAAAAAGATTAAGATTTTATAATGGGGAGTTGGTGTTAGCAAATTACATTCAGGCACTGCTCAATACTTTCATTTTTTATATCACGGAATCTAAAGTATGGTACGTGGAGGTAGGACCTAATGCACTGGGGGTCTAGTAAGAGAAAGCTAAGCAGGTTCTTTTACCTGTATTACTGCTTCTTAACTATGGATCAACCCACTTAGGCAAGATGGCCAGTACACCCTGTAAAGAACAAGAATAATCTAATAAATCAGCCTCTTTTTTTATCATTTTAATCATCAATTTACAAATTATTTTATGATCATGGGGAAGAAGATAAGAATTGTATACTCGACTGAACGGTTCAGCAATCCAATCAGTTTTGACACCAGGATTTATAGGTTGCTTATGCGATATTTGATAATCAAGTCCATGATACCGTTTAACAGATGTTTGATGAACCAAGAAAATGGAAGGGACTTTTAATTTTTCAGTTTATAAATTAAATTAATTTATTTATAAATTGATTACCAGTTAATTAATAAAAATAGTCAAATTAAACCAACTTTATGTTCCTATGGTTTAATATCTGATCAGCATCCTATACCCCTCAAGCCACACCCTGTGAAAAACCTATGACAATAAAACTATTCCTTCTACTATTCTAATTCAAGTCTACTTCTAATTTTGAGTGTTATAGAGACTCTCATACGTCAGAGAGATCCCATGGCACATCCATCTATTTTCCTTTATAGTAAAAAAGTGGTAGGGCTCTTCAACCACAGAAGCTTTTAGGGAAAGAGTAATCCTCAGACACGATTGACAAATATAGCCAAAATTACATTTTGGTAAGCTGTATAAAATTCTGACAAAACAAGCGTAGTCTTAATTTGGTGCGAAACTGGCGTGCCTTTCCAAAAACTAACACACAAGTACTTCTCCAATAAGAGAGTCATAATTACTCCCGCCATTTACCCGTCCCATTTAAACATTTTCCCCTCTCAATTACCTGGACTATCTGTCTTGGCTTTTTCTTTCTACAATTAGCCATGTCTTGAAGCCTACTGCAAAATACTTGATTTTCCATTCAATTCAAAATTCCCGTCCCATTTAAAAATTTGGACTATCGGTTTTGGCTTTTTCTTTCTACAATTAGCCATGTCTTGATATCTACTGAAAATTCTTGATTTTCAATTCAAATTGCCATGGCTAATTGTAGAAAGAAAAAGCCAAGACAGATAGTCCAAGTAATTGAGAGGGGAAAATGTTTGAATGGGACGGGTAAATGACGGGAGTAATTATGACTCTCTTATTGGAGAAGTACTTATTGTACAAGTATTGGACAAGTCATGACTTACTGTATTCTTTGTCCGATCTAGTTTGGCTATATTCTAGTCAATTTTTTCCCTCATGAAAATCCTATTTTCCAAAAATGGTGGAAGAACTTAAAAACTTCTTTGCTTCAAAATTTAACGCTTTTTTTCTTTTGGGAAAAACTAGATTTTAAATTAAATTTATATTTATTACTAATATTAAGTTTCAATGATATCCTAAATTTTGGGATGGGCTACGCTTCCTCAATCTCTGCTGTTTCAGGAAAAAATATCCATTAATGTCCCCAATAAAGGTCAGTGTGTAACTATATACTAATTTATGACGTTACTTACTTTCCAGATTATAACGTATGCACATGTACTACTTTATGACATTACTTATTTTCCAGAATATAACGTATGCACTATGCACTACTTTATGACGTGACATTATGCACTACTTTATAACGTCACTTACTTTCCAGAATAAAACACATGCACTATGCACTACTTTATGACGTTACTTACTTTCCAGAATAAAACGCATGCACTATGCACTGCTTTATGACGTTACACTATGCCTACTTTATGACGTTACTTGGTTTCTAGAATAAAACGTATGCACTATGCACTACTTTATGACGTTACACTATGCACTACTTTATGACGTTACTTACTTTCCAGAATATAACGTATGAATATCATCTGGTCTAGTGGCTTTGGGGCCAACCGAATTTTCAGCTAGACATAGTACAGCATGCAAGTTCTGAGTAAAACCATTCATGACAGCTGCTTGGAACGCATACAGAACAGCTGCGGCGCCACCACAATCTCTTTTCATTCCTGGCATTCCTGTCTGAAAAATTTTACAATATAAGTCTATCAGGTTTCTAGATTAAAGTGACAACATACATAATTAATTCACGTTAATTTCCTCATTAATTTCTATGGTAAGTGTGGAGAATAAGCATGGGCGCTGTTTCTGTTTTCTGTTCTGTTTTCAAAGTCACTTTTCTGTTCTGTTCATGCATAAAAACAGAAACATAACATAAACAGAAGACCTGCTTTATAGTTATCTGTTCTGTGTCTATAATTACTATTTTGCCCTGTTTCTGTTTTTTTCCTACCTGTTTTTCTTCTGTTTCGATTTTATTTTAGTGATACAAGAATGAGATATTTGAGAATCTCAAACTTACAATAGTGTTTTAAATCATGATCTGAAATTGTGGAGAAGCGTGGTACGCCCCATACAATTTTTGGAACTGGAGAGTCAATATAAAGTAGCAGTAAGTAAAATGATAAGAAGTAAGTAAGTACTTCTAATTTTGTGAAAAATCCTAAAATCAACTTTTATTTAAGAAAAACTTGACGTCATCTTCTGATGATGACATGGAAGTTCCAGGCAAAACTTCAAAGCTATCTCTCTGAGTACCCTACGGGAAAAAAGGAAGCAAAGAAACTAAGAGTTGTAACTTCTGCATAGCGTCCCTAAAAGCTAAGGGATTCTCTGCCACGACATTTATATACCATCATAAAATGAAACATACAATTGATGTGCACAAAGATAAATTAGATGTCGCTGGTGCAGCAAATAACAAACACAAATCAACTCAAAATATATATCAAGTCAGACTGCTTCCCTTAGGAAAGCTCCAGATAGCAAAAAAAGTGACACAGAGGGAAATGGGTTAATGAAATCTGGAACAAGAAGAGCAGACATACGATCATTCTTTATTTCCAATCGATGAAAACAAGCTATTCTACGGAATCTATACTGCAAAATGCTATTTAAGGGCAAATTGTCACTTTCTGTGTTTGATAAGCCAGATATGAGACAGCTTATTTCAAAAATAACAGGAAGCTTGAAAGCACCATCCTGGGGAACCATCCATCGTCACATAAGTGTTGCTGCCAGGAAAAAAAACAAGTAAAGGAGAATGATACTTTAAGATCTGCCACTCAGGCTATCGTTACTTTTGACTCCTGGTCTTCAAAAGGACCTTGATTTATAGGCATCACTGCATGTTACCCCAAGAAGATGAAAAATGAGCAAAAGTTGCACCACTGTGTTTCACATTTCAAGGGGATTAAGAATTCTCATACAGCTACTAACATCCTTTCAACAATCCAAGTTGGAACCAGGAAGTTCTCACAGACAGATAAGATGTTCCGCGTTATGACTGATTCTGGGAACGATGTCACAAAAGCCTGTAGGCTATTAATACTTTCCTGACCTTCATGTATTGTCCATAGTCTCCATTTATCTTTTACACTCGCTCTTGGATTTTGCTCCACCCAAACTTAGCCAATGGCATCCCTGAAGAAGATTGCTTGTAATCCTTTGATGAAGTCGAAGATGTCGAGCCAACTGGTGAAAATGATTCAGGCGGCCTTTCTGATGCTTTTTGAAGTCTGAAAAATCGGAAGTGAAGATAAGTTTGCTGAAAACTCTGATAAAACTGATACACGGAAGAGGGTGGCGAAAGTAACGGAGAAGAAGAGTGGGGAGCTAGGAGTCAGTCAGTAAGTAAGGTTGCAGCAGAGACCATCCAAAGAAACGTTACACTTGCTCAAACATTGATACCACAGTGAAAATTATTTAGAAAACTAAAATTCCCACTGTCCACCAAGGTACTTTTAAAAGATGTTGCAAAGAGAGTGGCCTTCGTTCCCATATCCCTCTTGACATGAAAATACGATGGAATAGCACAATAGAAATTATTGAGTCTACAAAAAAAGTAAAAAAAGTAGGGAGCCTGGAAAATTAATTTTTTTTTTTACATTCTACGAATGCAACGATTCCATTAAGAGTCTTTATCGATGTCTAATGGCGGGACTGTAGTAGAAGCTACTATTACCGTACTGGCTCCGTACTGATAAGTGCTTCTTCATATCCAACTTGCAGTCCCACAATGCTGCAGAGACCGCAAGAGCGCCCACTCCAACTCGTCCTTGTCCAGCTGAAGCCCTAGAGGCTATGGTAGAGTCCAGTGAGGAAAGCTTGTTCCAGTTGTTTTATGGACATGATAGGTTCCAAAACCGTAAAATGCACTTGCAGCGTCAACAACTTCAAGAACTTAAGAAATTATTCTGCAGCAAAGCGTCTAAGTTTCTTTGAAATTCAAAATCTGAGAAATATCATTTTACTTATTTACTTAGAATGAAATCGGTAGATGGCCTAGAACTTATTTTTTAGCGCAGAGTGCCGTAAAAATATTTGAAATACCCTTAAACAATGAATTTTTCTTTTGATTTGTCTCTCACACACATTTATTAGGAAATAATTAATCTTAAAAGGCTATTTTGAGCCACAAGGCAACAAAAATTTTTGAATTGGCAGTAAGAAGCGTCTTTTCCCCGTACATTTTCCTTCTTTCTTACTTTTGTTTAAGATGACTTACGAGCCATCTTAAACAGAAGGCTCGTCCACTCCCAAAGCAACAATGGGCTCTGCTTAAACACTTATGACATTGATCTGACTGCATGAATTGATGATGAAAATTATTTTATTATCGAAAAGTCTCAAATAAATAGTATACGTTTCCAGGAAGTTCGAGGAGATGCTGCATAAACATAATAGAGAATTTTTAAAAAAGGAACGAGAAAATTGAAGAAAGTAACCATAAAGAAAAAAAAAGAATGGCAATGTTTGTGTGCAAAGACAGTTTTTCGCCCCTTTTTTTATAAAAACTGCTACCGTCCGTGAAAAGTACTACCCGTGGCAAGTGGCAACCCTGACGAGAAGTTAATAAGAGACTAAAGGTTAATGTTTTCAGATTGGAGACCCATTCATTTTCTGGACTCCAAACGAAGAAATTTTTCTGAAGCTGCCTGATATTGCTCTAAAGCATCTTAGCGCACCTACTAATTGTGTGTCGAGTGAACCGGTATTTTCGTTCGTAAATTATTTCAGACGAAAGAAGTATGCCCGGACAATGTCCAAAACGCTGGAAAACCGAATGTCTTAATCGATAAGCCTTAAGGATTGAACAAATGATGCTGTTATGAACTTTTGATAATAAACCAAAACTTATCACCCACAAATTTTTTTCTTCTCTTTAAGCTTTAACTGTTCAAAAAACATCTGTTTTTTGAACAATAACAGCTGTTTCCTGTTTTACCAAAAAAAAGAAACAGGTCTTCTGTTTTTGTTGACCTGTTCTGTTTCACTCAAGCCCTGCTCATTTTTTTTGTTTCTTCAGAAAAACAGAATAAAGAACAAAATGACGTCTGTATAAAGAACAAAAGACGTCTTCACAATGTCAAAGCAGAAAGAGACAGAGATAGATCCTGAAATAGAGAGGAGATGGTAAAAGAGAGGAAGGGGAAGGGGAATAGGGACGGAGAGAGGGGGGGAGAGATATATAGAGAGGGAAGGTAAGGGGACAGAAAGGGGAGTAGATAAGGATGGAAGGACAGAGGAGGAAGTGAGAATAAAGGGAAAGGAGAGGGAAAGTAAGGAAGGGCGATAGATGGAAGGGAAGGGGGAATGACAAAGAGACGAGGAGAAGGAGAGATTAAGAGAGGGGGCGAAGGAGAGACAGGGAGAAAGATGCAGGAGAGAGTAAGAGGGACGACGGGAGATGTGAGGGGGAGGGATAGGAAATATAGAGAGAGGGGGGAATGGTAGAGAGGGAGACAGAGGAAGAAAGGGAGAGGGAGGGAGGGGGAAGAGAGAGGATGGGAAGAGAGATGGAAGGAGATAGAGAGGGGCGAGGAAGGGTGAATAAACAATCTAGTCGTTTATAAAACAACACGCCATAAGAGAGACAAAAACTATTAGAAAATTGAAAAACTAAACTAACAAGAGTTTCATATTATTTCAGTTTATTGATATGTTTGTCATTTGATCATACTCAGCCCTTCAGAACTTTAAAAGCACAGAATGTGATCGTTAACTACGATTCCGGGTAGGAAATCAAACAAGGTTTCATCAGCAGGAGGACACACCACATTGCCACCCAACAATTTACGTCAATCTTATACAAACATATACATTCAAGTTTTTCTAGTCTCAAACAAGTAGAGAAAAGTCCGATAGAGAAGCGAATTTAAAAAGCAAAGGATGAAAAAAAAGTCAAACGTTGAGAAACAAAGGAAGAAAAGCTACGAGAAAAAAAAATTAAGAACTCTTTCACTAGCCTATTACCCTCAATGGAGTGCACAACCCCTCCAGGTAAAAAAAAACAGCCAACTCTATTACGAATATTACTTTCATAAGGTGCTTATAAGGTGCAAATCTCTAAATTCAACAAACCTGAGAATGACAGGTTGAAAGTATCGCTTGCAATCTACGTCTTATACCCTAGCTAAGGTGAGATTGAACAATATTTTATTATGTAGCCAATAGTTGTATTATTAAAGTACATTTAGACACAGGGAAGGAAAGAAGAAGGAAACGAAAAAGGATAGAAAATAAAATAATTAAACAATAAATTAATGGAAT
Organism: Artemia sp. Kazakhstan ARC1039; assembly: GCA_029168905.1. Lineage (NCBI taxonomy): Eukaryota > Metazoa > Arthropoda > Branchiopoda > Anostraca > Artemiidae > Artemia > Artemia sp. Kazakhstan ARC1039. The sequence continues at coordinate 37,346 of JAQQPU010003891.1, read as the reverse complement.
AGAAAGATATATTTAGTGTAGCACAAAACCTTTGCTTTGAGTGTAGTATTTACATTTAAGTATTTACCAGTCTTGGCTTTTATTTATACATTATTTTTTTTTTTGCATTCCTTTACTTCAGACTTATTGTGCTTATTTTTCAAGTGTCCAATTATTATTTATGACCTTTGGACTCAAATAACAATTCCTATTATGCAATTAATTCAGAAACATAAAAATTTACTCCAGTTTTTTTTACCAAATTTTCAATACCTAGGGCGCATTCCCGGTCCGACGAAAAGTTAATAATATTTAATAAAAATTTAATATTTCGCTCCAAGTGAGAGCGAATTAACAGCTAGAACGATGGAAAATTAAATTCGTATTAAATTTTTGTGGATACGGTTAACTAGCGTATTTACTGAATTAACTTCTGTACATTCATCATCAAAGTGGAAAAAATGGAGGCAAATGACCAATCTAATACTAATTAATGAGTATTAAAAGATCAAGACTCATATTTTTCATAATTTACTCATTCTTAATTAAAATTACTCGTGTTTTAATAATAAATTACAATGCATATTAAGGCATTAGTTAATAAACTGTTCCGGGTTGGCAGTTAATTTGTATTAAATTTGAAGTAAATACGAATTAAATTTCAATTTCTACCTGGAACACGCTCCTATATTCTAGGTTAACTCATGCACTTGCGCAAGACGAGAGGAAGGGAGCATTTTTAAAATTGAGAAGATAATTTATGCATCTTACTTTTTTTTTCAAAAATCTCGTTTAAAAATAAATTTTAGAGTACATTCCAGTTTAAAAATAAGGTTAGGCCATACGCTGCTTATTATTTAATAAATGTTAAATAAAAATGGCGAAAAAATTACCTTCGACTTGATAGATAGTCCGCCAGTATCATAAACAATACCTTTCCCAACCCAAGCAATTGTCTCAGTGGCACCTTCTGGCTTATATGACAACACTGCCAATGCTGGCTGGTGTTCGGCAGCTTTTCCCACTCCATAAATACCACCAAATCCTCGGGTCTTTAAATCTTCACCTTGAATAATTGTAGGAGAAATGCCTACGGATTCTGCCACGTTATTTACTTCCTATAAAATATAGATAAAATTAAATACCAAAGGCATTAATTTTACATTGTGATAAAAAATAACACTCTCAGATTCAATCTTATATATACGAAAATTTCTCCTGAATCTGCCACCGTGACTAATGAGCATACAAATTTTCTGCTGAAGTATGTACAAACTGTGTACAAAATAAGTGTGCAAGGGCACAAATGAGCTGAGGGGGAGGGGCTGTTGGCCTATCACTAGATCTGAATAAAATCCTTTTATAGGTATTTTAGCTTAAAAAAGGCACAGAAAAAACAACCCCTCCCCCTGGATTTGAAAAAAGCTCTTTGCTGTACCTTCAAAAAAAAAAAAATTCTTCGTCCTGTCTTTCTTCTTTGTGAACTGCTCCTCCTGAGTGTGGAAAGTCTTTAAGTATTTAAATGTTCCTCTTTGTCAAATATGCCACAATGGTTATGCACTAGTGGTTATATACATTGGAGTATGTCACAGTGGTGAAAAAACAGCAGACCCGGTCAGGTATTACTGACCTGATGCTGTAAACAAATGCAGTGCTGAGTTTTAAAGCCACTTGAGCCTAACTGATCCCGTTATTATTCGCCCTGATACGTTAGTTTATAATAGTTCTGTTGTTTTCATTTAATATAAAGTTTACCGAATTTTTCTTTTCTTTATGGTTTTCATTCCATGTATACTATTTGTCTATCTGTGTCGCACGAGTCAACAAAATGATTCTATTCTTCTGTTCTAAAACTAACCTTGAAATTACAGTTGTAGGCCTTCAAAAAATAGCACATTCCAAAACTTCTTAAATTAGACAGATTAAATAGGCTAAATTTACTCAAGAAGAGTAGCAGCAAATTCTCTAGCTCAGAGAGTCGTCGTGCTAGGTGATACTTTTAGGACTAGACAGTCGGGAAATTCTTCAGCAAAGGCCACGAAGGTCAAATCAAGACCACAAAGCCGCTTTCTACCTTCCAACTTCAACTCTTGAGGA
>JAQQPU010003891.1:9399-20907 GCA_029168905.1 Artemia sp. Kazakhstan ARC1039 | reverse complement strand
CCTTTAAAATATACTTACTTTTCACCATCAACCAATTCGCAATCATCTGTGGCGTTAATTTTAGGTTTATTTTTTCCAGATTTTCTTGTAAACAGGGGAAAAGCCCGAGCAACGGCACAGGCAGAGGCAAGAACATCATCCAATCGGCATATAATCTGGAAAATATTAATAATATCTCACACTAATATTGAATGCAATATATCAATAATATCTAACGTAAAGACTACTTAAATTAAGACAGGTAACTATACTTAAATAAATTAGTTAATTTTAAACAATTTGCGTTGATGTAATGACATAATGCAGTGCAGTTTTAAATTGGATAATGTAGTCTGTCTAATTTTTTTATGATTTAGCATTGGTTCTTGATGTTGCTGACCAGGTGAGATTCTTTACTGACGATAGCTGATGAGGAGATCGGTTGTCTTCGTGAGCATTTACGTGAGCAGTAATTCTTTTTTATTATTGTCTAAACCTAGTTCAGTCACCTTCAAGTGATAAATATGTAGTGCTTTTTTCCACTTAACGGGCCTCTGGGTCCTTTTGCATTGCAGAGTTTTTGGATTTTTTGTATTGCAGAGTTTTTTTTATATTTACTGAATAAAAGAACTTGAACTTGAACATTTAGCCTAAAAACTTTTAAAGACAGTAAAGCAGACAGTCTTTTTTTCTTCTTTTTCTAGCCTTTCAAACAATCACCAAATAGATAGGTGGCTTAGACCTCCAAGTCTAGACAGGACTGCCAACAAGTCACAGAAGAAGCATTCAAAGCTTTTAAAAAGCATCCTTCTCAAGTAACTTGCGTTGAAAAAGTCTAAATAGGATAGATATCTTTTTTAGATAAGATAACTCTGGGTATATTATATATTAAATAGACGGTATTGTGGTATTAACACTAAAATGTCTGAAATGAAATCCTAAAAAATGGGGAGACACGCGAACTAGATATTTAGGTATTTGTAATTGCTTTTGTCCGGCAAAACTTGTCCACGAGTTTTTTTTTAACTAATTATTCTCCACTCACCGGCTTTTTTGTGTGTTTTTCACATAAAATTGTTGAATTTGTGAGTCTTTTTTCTACCGATTCCGCATGTACAGCTATTTTCAAATTGTATCAGTATATCCACGTAGTACCCTACAATAATATAACAATCCAATTCCTTATATTTTTCGTTTTTTTTCAATAATTTCGCTAGCCTTCAATAATTTAAAAGTGAAGACATCACTCGATGCATTCTTTACACTCTTTCCAAATATAATTATCACTTCAGGGGCAAATTCCAATTTGAGCTCTAAAAGTAGGGGCATTCCAAGGGGGAGGGGGCACGCCCCCAACTTTTTTTGCATTCGGTAAAATTTTCGCGAAAGGCGAAAATTTCGGCAGAAATTTTGCAAAAACGGCCGAAATTTAGCAAAGGTCTTGATTTTTGCAGAAAATTCTGCATATTCAGGTAAAATTTACGAAGGTCGCCCCCCCCCACCAATAAAATGAGCCTCAGGACGCCCCTGGCTAAATGGTAACTTATTTTTGTTACGACACGAATAAAGTCAAAAAAGAATTTGCAAAGGAAACAGGTTTTCTCTATAGATCAATTTTAATAAGATAATAATTTGTATTTAATCCTTTTTTTCATTTATTCATTTTCCTTTTTTTATATCTTACAGCATATAGTGTGCTACTTACAGCATTAGCTTGTCTTCTCTGCCATGCTCCATGTTCGTTAAACATACCCCCCCCCCCCCCAACAACCAGTCAATCTCCAACAAATCTGTTTGGATCACAAAGAGGAAATTTAGAAAAGGATGGAAATGCTTAAAAAAAGACCAGTCATCGACCGATGCAATTGCAATTGTTTACACTTATTTATATAAGGTGGATAAAAATTTAATCTCACTTCAGATCGGGAGATTACCTTTGACTGACCAATAACAGCAACAATCTGCAACAAATCTGTATGGATCACAAAGAGGAAATTTAGAAAACGTTGGAAAGGCTTCAAAAAAGACCAGTCATCGACCGATGCATTGTCCGTCTCCTCGCCACCATGAAGGAAAGTGACTAATGGTCTTATACATGTCTATGATTTTATAGAAGTTAAAGGGGCAGATGACAATATCCGTCTTAAATTACTTCATGAGCAAATAGCCAAATTAGGTTCCATCAAGTCTGTCAATTTCCAATTAAGTAAACTACAGAATTGGTCTTTCTTTGTTCAAACTGACCTTATAACTTGTTCAAAAACCTGTCTCTAAGGGTTAGCCACAGGGAACGTTCTCAATTACCAACATTTCCCCTGTTTCTAAGCACCGGCTACAATTGGGGGGAGGGGGAGGACGGCAGTCGCCACCAGCCCCCTTCTGCTCCCGAGCCTGCATTTTGAAAAGTATTTTTTGGAGGGAATTTTCATTAAAGATGGCCTTTAAGGCGAATTTTCATTGAAAAATGCCTTATTAAGTCATTTTTATTGACAAAATTGAAAAAACTAACAAAGCCCCCTCCTCTCTAGATTTTGGAAAAATATATTTTATTCCTCGCCTCAATTGTCGCCACTGCTTAGAAATAGAGAAATTATTGGTAACTGAGTATGGTTTCCTGTGGCAGGCCCTTGGAGACTGGTTTTGTTGTGAAGATTTTCAAGGTCGTGGTGCTTTTCTCTTCTATTGCTCTTCTCTTGCTTCTCCAGCTTTTCTCTCTCTTCTCTTCTTTTCTCTTCTATTCTAAATACCCGTTTGTACTTCTCTGAACAAACATTCTTTCCTTTTATTTACCTCCAATCCCGAAAGTACTTATTTAGAATATGTGGAATAAATCCTTGTGCTAATCTAAGGAAAAATGGATGTACTTCATATTTATTGAATCTAAAGTAAAATTTTTGAATAATATTTAAAAATCGTGTACTCCAGATGGTATACACCAAGCATGACAGAAGTGTACAATCCGTGGAGTGAAGCAGCACATACTGACGAAAGTATCCCCACATGGTGGAACAAGTGGCGCTCCCAGATGAACACTAGGTGGCAGAGAGTGAATGATCTCTCGACTAATTCTTTGGCAGTAATGCCAAAACATTTCTCTTTATATTCCAATTAAATTTCCAAGAATTTTTTATTTCATTTCAGCCTATTATTTTCAGCTCGACAATGCGTTTGAGCTTGCACGACCGCTATCAATTGGCAATTTTTCAGTTAATCTTCGAGAAAAATATACAAATGAAATATGGCTTTGACAACCGTAGAATTGTTTATTCGTATTCTAAGGATGCATATTTTTCTTATCAATTGACTAAGTGAATATTATTTGTTGATAAGCAAACGAACAGAAAGACAATGTCGAAGGCAAGTTTCAGAAATAAGCAAAACATGTCATTAATTTTTCTCAGTATAGATTTTTCTTTTAACCTTTGGCAGCCTTGACAATGTAGGCCTATCATACTGGTACATAAAGTCTGCAAGCAAGGGCGTATCCAATATTTTTGTTCGGAGGGCTGGCTATTTTTTGTCATAGGAGGGGGGGGGGTATCTAAAAAAAAACTTAAAGAATACGGATCAAAAATTTACTTAAATGCACTTTCGTAACGTTTTTACGAGTCGGACAAAATTCCGAGGCAATTTCAAACCCAACCCCCCCCCCCCTTAAATACAGCCTTTTCTGTAAGAATGCAAACTGATTTCTGATGGGTGAATTAGCTGTGACTGACCAATCATGGATCATTTTACATTGTAGTTTTAATAGTTTAGCATCGGATAAATGGGCAAGTCAAATTAGTTTGCAAAAGGTCAATAAGATTGTAAACTTATTTCCGATTGGTGGATTATTTTTAGCTAAAAAGCCCTAAACCATTTTTTATTCCTATGTTAAGTAGCATATCTTATAGAACGACAACAACACTGTTATTATGAACTTGGTTTCACGTTGGCTAAGAATGCCTATTTGAATGATTAGCATAAGATGATCGAGAACGTAAATTTGCTTCTGATTGGTGGATTATTTTTAGTTGACCAATCATAGACCATTTTGCATTCTTACAGTTAGTGGTTTACACTTATTCGTATAAGGTTGATAAAAGTTTAACCTCACTTCATATCGGGGGATTACCTTTAACTGACCAATAACAGACTACTTTGCACTCTCACGTAAAGTGGTTTGCGTTACAGAATGGCAGTGTGAAACCACTATCACAAGAATGATCATAGGCAGTGCAGTAGCGCTGTCAGAGCAAAGAGCGAAGTGACTTCCATGTATAATTATCATTTCCATTTTTTTCGGCCACATCGTACGGAAAGATGGTCATAGGAAATTTAGAGGGAATACATTTGATCGGAAATTAAAAGTTACAGCCTCTTGTCCAAGAGTTTCGAGTGACTGGAAGGCAACCCCACTTCCCAGACCTTTTATTACTACCCCTGTCCCCAAGACAACCAAAACAAATTTTGAGACATCCTTTTGCTTATAAAATTTGAAAGGTTCAATAATTATGCCTCCAGGGATGAAATGACCCCCCAGCCCCTGGGGCAAGGACCGTAAATCATGCAAGTTCCCTATTTTTGGCTCCCTGGCAGAAGTCAAGTTATGCGCGTGTCATAAAAAGGTGCAACTGTAGGTCTAACTCTCCCTCGCTGCCAAGTTTGATTGGGACCTGAGTGCTCTCCTTCTGGTAGATTTTCTTATAACAAAAGCAAGAAGTTTATGGCCCTCTCTTCCTCCTCTTCGACAGAGGTCAAAATGATCATTGACCATAAAGTCTAATAAGGCATAAGTAGGACATTAACTGTTCGGACCAAGCTTGATTGAGTCTGATAAATTCTTCTGGTTATAGTTCTGATTACATACATTTAGGAAAATCCCCGACCTCCCGCAAAGCTTGCATAGGATCCTGATCTCTCTAAAAGCAAAAATAAGAACATTAACTCTTACTTCCCATTAAGTTTTGTTGAGATCCAGCAACCTCATCTGGTGAACGTCATAATAATAAAAATCTCCCTCTATTGCAGCTTAATCAAATTGTGTGAAATCAAGAGCTAGTGTTTTAGATATATACATTGGTAATTCAAATATGATGCTACTTTTATGGATAAGAGAAGAGAGGAGTTCCTAAATTCTTTTCATCAGGGTATCTAGCAGAAGGGACTAGCGGAGATCAAATGATCTTAAGTCATAAAATCCGGCCCGTATAGGCAAGGGTAAGTCATTAAAGTCCTTCAACACCAGTGCTTCTAGCACAAGGATTTCTTTCAGATCTCAACCATACTTGGTCGGAAATAAATTCCCTGGTTTTGCCTTGTAGGAATGTATATCCATGTTTACTTCTTTAAAGGGGTTCCATAAGTCACATTATCAGGACATCTACTGGCATAGGTTTTCGAGTCTTAATCAAACTTAGTTAGAAGTTATAGTAACTGTCCGAGCTAAGCAAGTTGAAAGTTCTTACCCATTTAAGCTAATGGGAAAGGGGAGCTGGTTCTTAAATTCTTGTAATCAAATTATTTACTAGTGGGGGTTAATTTCTAGGTAACTTGTTGGAACGCAGATCTTTATATGCGAGGGAAAATCAGGGGTTATGAGCAAGAATAAGAAAAGTCGCAAGAGTAAGAGTAAAAGTTGGGAGTAACAGTAACGGTTAGAGTTGATGATCAGTATGATCTCTGCGGCGGAGGAGGAAGGATGATCTTTAAGTTTTTGTCAAAAGCACTTTTACCAGAAGGGAACGTCAGATCCAAACAAGCTTCATGGGAGTCAGAGCTAAGCTCATGAAGTGTCTTTAATGATATACACCTTATTCAACCTTTGTGGAAAGAGAGACTAAAGGCATCAAAATATCTTTTCATTCGCCTAATTACTAAACGGGATGGTGAAATCTCTTTAACATAACTTGATCAAGAGCTAAATTAATGGTATAAGTTGTCCATGCTTGGTGGACCCCTGTGAGGATGCGACATTTTTGCCATGCACATACGTGAGGATGACCTATTGGTTATCGGTTTATATTTGTAGATACTAGCAGCTAGGACTTTTGATGCATCTTTTAAGGTTCAAGTCTAAATGATAGTTATTTTTGGATTGTGTTGCTCTGCAACTATCACCCATGGATCAAAGTCAAAAAATCTTTCACAGGACCATAACACCGAAAGGCTTAGTTATTAATCCATTTCAGGATTAGTTCTTATGTATCTTATAGCCAAGATTTCTCACAAGGGAGACTAGAAGTCTTTCGTCCCTCCCATATTCTAGACTCAACCCTCTACCCAGACGAAAATCTTCTGAGGATGTTCTGGCACTCAGAAATTGAAATGAGAACCAATCTTGCCAATAAACTATATGTTCACAAGGGCAAATATGTCTTTTATTGTTAAACCAAAAAAATAAACAAAATAAGGTATTAATAAGTAAATTAGCAAAAATAAACTTACAACAACGGTCTCCTCTACTCCAACAGAACAGGCCTTGACAATACGAGTAAGGGCGTGAGGTCGAGCAGGAGCATTATGTCTCGATACCTTCTCAGGCAGAACAGCAACCGTTGCAAGATTTAAGTAAAGTGAATGAGGTCCACCTCCTGTAACTTGCAGTGCTGCAAGCACAGCTTCAAATACCTGAAATAGCAAAAAGAACAAAATTGCCTAACATTTTAGTTCAATCTTTGAAGTGACAGTATTGCATATATTAAAAAGCCCCTTTGTACAAACTAACATCCAAAGAGAAGAGACGGGGATACAAGAAGGTATATACAGGAAGAGTCCCAAATGATCTGTTAGAACCACCCCTTGGAGTTTTTCTATGTTGGAAAATACGTTAAAATATGGATTTCCAATTAAAAACTTGAAACTATAATTTCCAAACACTCTAGGAGGAATATTTATAAAAAAAAAAGAAAAACAAGAAGAACCACAATAGCTCTGTAGTGTACTTAGCCTACAAAACAATTGATGTATAAATGCTAGTATTTGGTATAATACAGCACTTCATGATCAGTGATCATCCAATTGCTGCGTCACTACAGTGACTGATTCTGTTTTCTTTAGTTGGAATAGATCTTGAAATCAATCTCTAAACTTTTAGNTTTTCTTTAGTTGGAATAGATCTTGAAATCAATCTCTAAACTTTTAGATTATCAATTTATAAATCAGATAATCTGTTCCTAAAAATTTTTCAAATTCTGATTCAAATACGATTCCAAAAATATCTATCATTTTTGTTTGTTTTGTCTTTTTGTGTGTATGTGTTGCAGCAGGTCCAGGTACCTTTACTAACAGACGTTATCCGTCAACGTAGGTGGCGTTATCTTGGGCATGTCATGAGGATGGGAAGAAATCGCTTGCCAAACTCTATCCTCTTCTGGCAACCAGAAGGATCAAGAAGACAAGGGCGTCCTAGAAACACCCAGAGACGTTCACACAGAAGATACTTGTCAAATATACATGCGTCCCTACAGCCCGAATGGGAAGACCTACTAGCTGCAGCACACCTTTGAGATGGCTGGAGACTTTTCGTGGATGCCCTAGGTGCCTCTGGAGGCACAGGAGGAACTAAGATCTAAGGCAAGGTGTGTCTGTGTGTGTGAGTCAAGGCCATATCAAGGATTTTTGTTGGGAGAAGGGGGATTTTTGTTCAGGGGAGGAAGGGTTACAAAAAAAGCTTTACGAAACACATCAAAATTTGTTTATATGCAATTTTGTTACTTTTTTACGTCTCATGCAAAATTTTCGGGGGGGGGGGGAATAACTTTTCTATAGATTTCGGGGGATGGAATTGATAACAATTCCAACATTTTAGGAAGTCACATTATGTAGTCACTGCATTAGACAATTTTCTAGTGCAACAGGTGGATGTCTGTTTTTTGATGCTTCCAACTGTCAGACTTAAGAAAGTTCTTCATTATCAATAAATAAAATCACTATTGAATCATCATTATCATCATCAATATAAAATGCTGAAGAATGTGCTTGAAAGATCATTATTTGTCAGGAAACTTAAGTCTGTTATCATTCATGGGAAAGCTAGGAAGATTACAAAAATTGACTGTAATTCCTCCAAAGAACAACATTTTATTTTTCTTACTTTTCATAAAACCAAACTCAAAATGAACATCACCACACAGGTAAAGTGGTAAAAAAAAAAAAAATGGAAGATCCCTAAGTACTATGATAAGACAGCCTTTTTTAGCATACAAAAGGTAGAATTTCCTTAATAATTGCTTACTATCTCCTATAGCTGATTTATCAATATGATTAAGTTTATATTTTGAATATTAATTGTTAATCAGCGACATACCAATTGGAGCACAAGGTTAGGGTAATTAAAACAACATTATTCAATGTTATATTCCCCCTGATTGATTTCATTTTGATCAGCTGTAATAGCAATGGAAAGGAAACTCAGGAATTTCTTTTCATTTGTTCATACTATATATGACTTGGCACATAGTATTATTGTCCTTAACCTTATCAAAATGTTGATCATCAATAAGAAGATGGGAGATGTTTGTTACTTGGGGGAGAGGACCTCAGAGGCTTTTTCAATTATTTGTACAATAATAACTCTAACCCTGAGAGTAAGATCGAAAAGATAGTTTTAATTTTTTTTTTGTTAATCAGATTTTTCTCCATTTATTTTTTGCAGCTTCCCAAGTAATACCATGTCAAACAATTTTTGGTAATAAACTAGAAGTAAAGAGCAATCCGTTATAACAGCAAGCAAAGCCACTAAAACAATAAAAATCATAACACTGCATTCATCAAAAGAATACGTTTTTGTAGTGATTAATTTAAAAAATCAAGTTTTTCAAAAGACGTAACAGCCCTATTAAACTTATGATCAGGATAAATAAAAACCTATAATAATTCAAGCTCAAAACAACCAGAAATTCAATAAACAATCATAGCAAACAAACATACAACAGGGAATAATATAAATAAAAAAATTAATCTTAAAACGAGTAAAACCTTAATAGAAAATGTAAATCAAACTTAAAACAAACAAACACCTTTACTATTAAAACACAAATGAGACCCAGGTGAGCAGAAATTAAATGAACAATCATAGCAAACAAACATACAACAGGTATTAATATAAATGAATAAATAAATCTTAAATCAAGTAAAATTTAAACTAAATATGCAAGTCATGTTAAAAACAAACAAAAATCACTACAAACCAGAATTTGGCTACTGCCCCCTTCCCTAACATAAGAGAATCTAAAGCCTACAGCGTCATTGGCACTTTACTGGGTCTATAGGCTGGACTTTGTTTGTTACTAGGTTCCAACTACTGCTACAACCATTATACTTGATACTAGACTACATTAATGTCCAGCATCAGGACCAGGTCAAACATTTGACCCAGGATCAGGATATTGGGTAAATGTCTTTTGATATTACAAATAATTATGTTCAAGTCTATTTTAGATTAAAGATGATCAAAAAGATGAATCAAGCCTATCTGTCTATTCCTTGGCTAGGTAGAATGTGAAAACAAAACTTAATGTGTTGTCTTGTACCCTTTCTTGATATATTATTTACTGCCCCTGTAAATTTTATTTTGAGCCCTCAACCCTTTGATGCCTGAAGGTCCCTCCCTCCCCCCAAGAGCCATAAATTTCAAGATTTTGTATAATTTAAACTTTATAAGCAAACCTTTCAGGTTGCTATCTTTGTATGAAATATAACAAACTCTATTCTGAATATATTTCTCATTATGATCTCAGCCTTTTTGGATGAAATAATCCTAGTCAAATTAGTCCTTTTTGCCCTTTTGGATTTTTTGAAATAGATCACCATAGTGATCTATTCTACAGTTTTAACTTCTCTGGTTTGGCAGAGAGGAAGATCTGACAGTTCAAATGATGTGTTGCTTCCATCAATAATGTGAGCACCAAGAGCAGGGAGGGACCTTAAAAATCAGGGTTCTCAGTGGAACCATCTGCCAGAAATGGGAACTTTTCAGACAACTGAACATACACAGAGTTTGACACACTTAAGTATCCTGTATCTACTGTTTTTAAACCACTATCTAGGAAGTTTTGAAGGTTTAACCATGCTAAATAGAATCTGAAGCTCAGAAAAATCAGCTGAAACAGCTTGAACTTGGGGTTGCCACAGTATGTGGTAATATACTAAACTGTGGATACAATCAGTAAGACTGAACAAGTTCCTTAATCAATGTGCCTTAAAGGTTGCATTAGACAAATCTGCATCCACTGCACCAAAAACAGAAGAAGACAAGCACTCTACAATTGTCAAGAAAGTACATTAACATCCAAAGTTATTGGTATAGGCCATGAATTTTGTCCCTTGCCCAGATGAGACCTCCAGACCTGAAAGACTTGCCATGTGAAGATGAAAATTCCTGATCCACAGTAGATCCCTCCTAATGTCAATCTATATCCTTTAGAAAAATTGGTTGATGATGTAATAGCAACTAATCAAATTGAATCAAGAAGTGACAATCTGGATGAGTCTCAAGCTAACGCAGGTGAGGAAATCTGAGCACAACAAGCATCAACTACTCTTACATTAAAACCAATAAGAACACAAGACATTTGGGCTGTTCTTTTACTCATCTTTGTGCTAAGATCTTACATCTTTTGACAAAGAATGCTTAAAAGTGAAATCTTAGCACTAAGATCTTATATCTTATAGCGTTCTTTTGCAAATGTCTTTCATCATTCTGCTCTGATCAGCTGTCTGAGAACAATGATGAGTATATCATCAAAGTTCTCTCATCATTGTTCTATATGGCAGAAATATGGCATCTTTTGCACTTTTTGCTAACATCAGTGACCTGTAAGATCTTAGAACAAAGATGAGTTAAAAGAACGGAAATCTTTGCAGAAAGATGTAAGATTTTAGATGTAAGATCTTAGTGCAAAAGAACAGGTCTATTGCCTGGTGAAGTGCATTTTATCCCACCAGAAACTATGTGCAAAAGTAAGCCCTTTAGCTGACCAATAAATGAGAATCAAGACCCCATTGCAATAAAAAAGGTTGTTTTTGACACAGAAGTAATAAGCTACACACTTGATCTGACAAAATATATATGCGCTTGAGAAAGATATAAAACAGTTAGGCATTTGTTAACACATTTGATAACTCCTGGTCAAAGAAAACTTGTTATCTCATGATAGCTGAAGCAACATATTTGAATTAAAAAAGATGCATTTCTATTTTTGATGACATTACATTAGAGAAGCCTCAGGGAGACCCCTGGTGATGAGAATATTCATAAAATTCTTCCCTTGATAAAGAGGGTTCAACCCAACTTAATGAGCCAACTAATGCCAAGAATAACATCAGGCCATTGATGAGCAAATAGTTCCCATAAAGCAGAGAGTATCATTGAAGCAGCAGAATCCAAAACACACATAAGTGAGGATACAAGTTCATTTCCAGAGTAGGAGTAATTGGTTTTGTATACAACTTAGGAATGAACACTGGCAAGAGATCAGTTGATACAAACAATTTAAAGCAAGGACCTGATTTTTTCCTCCAGCTTCCAATGGAAATCTCAAAGCA